>JAPQRP010057465.1:0-23193 GCA_037367295.1 Apogon hyalosoma | reverse complement strand
CTTATTTTAAGTGTGATGAGATATTTGGACTAGAAATGAGGAAAATACACTTGGTCAGATTTAGATTTTTTCCAGTGTACCACTTTTCCTGTGGTCTGGATGTTATGACTGTTCGGTCTATAGCAGAGGTCTGCATCCCTGGTCCTCTAGAGCCACTATCCTGCATGTTTTAGATGTTTCCCTCTTCCAGCACACCTAACGCTCATTATCAGTCTTCTGCACAGCTTGATGATGGGCTGATCATTTGAATCAGGTGTGTTGGAAGAGGGATCCATCGAAAACATGCAGGATAGTGGCTCTCCAGGACCAGGGTTGCTGGCCCCTGGTCTGTAGTTCCTTTCACTGGTACAGTTACTACTGCAGGACTGGTGCTAATACTGTAACTCCAGCTCTGCTCCTCCCTGTACTTGAACACTCATTCAGTGTTTCATCCTGGGCAGTAGGTCGACAGTGCAGGTGAAGAAGCCCCTGAACGCATTCATGCTCTACATGAAGGAGATGAGACACAAAGTGCTGCAGGAAGGCCGAGAGCGAGAGTGCAGCCATCAACCGAATCCTGGGACGCAGGGTCAGAGCAAAGATCTGCACATGAAAAAACAAACAAACAAGCATTATATGGACAAAAGTATGTGGACACGTTGAGTTCAGGTGTTTCTTTTCTAACAGGGGTCTGGGATATAAAACAATAATGACAAACATCATAATATAGTCTTATATTCTGATAAATATCATGCATTGGTTAGTTTGGCTTAAATTGTTATCTTTGCTTCCAAAATAACTCAGAGATGGTTTTGACTTCATTTCTCTCAACATTGATTTTTTTTTTTTTATCCATGGCTCTGATTTTAAATGTTCTACTCAAAATTTCGCAAATATTTTTCCTGCTCTGACTGTAAATAATAATTTTCTACCACAATTAACCGTCTACTTTCTTCACATCTCACTGAGGAAGAAAAACCTCCCATTAAACTTACAGGAAATATTGATGTTTTTATCTCAAAGCATCATGAACAGGACATTTTACAGCTGTAGACAAGATGTGTCTCAATATTTGTCCATATAGTTTATAAATATTAATATTTCCTTAAAGTTTAAAGGGGGATTTTTCTTCCTCAGTGAGATGTGAAGAAAGTAGACGGTCAGATGTGGTAGAAAATTATTATTTACAGTCAGAGCAGGAAAAATAGATTTAGAGGCAGAACATTTAAAATCATAGTCATGGATAAAAAAACAAACAAAACAAACAAAAAAGGCATTTTGGAGGCAAAAATAACAATGTAAACCAAACTAACCAATGCAATATATTTATCTCAATATAAAACTATATTATATTTGTCATTATTGTTTTGTATCTCAGACCCGTTAGAAAAGAAACACCTGAATTCAATGTGTCCCAATACTTTTGTCCATATAATGTATGCAGATCAAGAATGCTTCATCTGTTACTATTTGTAAATTGTTGAAGTGTTGAAGTTCACTGTCTTTTTTCCTTGCAGTGGCATGCTCTGTCTCGCTCTGAACAGTCTAAATATTATGATCTGGCGCAGAAGGAGAGGCTGCTCCACATGCAGCTGTACCCCGGATGGTCGGCCAAAGACAACTATGTATGTATTTATCTGGACTATCCACTGTGTATCTGCTCAAAGACAGAAAAACACTTCAGTTTCTTCTGTTTTCAGGGTAAAAGGAAGAGGAAGCGCAGCCACCAGGTGTCAGTAGACTGTCCCAGGTCAGTGTGAAAGAAGAAAACACCTTCCCCTCTATTTTTAATATCAACAATTCAATATTTATTTTTAACTGAAGTGACCTGTTTTTGTTTGTTTCCTGTAGCTGGACTCTGACCGTTGGATAAGTTCAAAGAAATAAGACATGATTAAATCACAGTCTGGAGATCAAAATCTGACTTAAATTGAAAATAATTGATGTTCCGTCGATTAAATATGGCCGACGTCATTACACAGTCTGATGTATTGTCAATGAACATGCGTGGAACCCAGAAATAAAATCAATAAAACATTTGAAAGTCTGTCTTCAAGTGACTTTTAGGAGAAATGTTACATTTGGGCTAATGTAACTGCAGAAATATCCTATCATTTGCATACTGTGTCTTTAATGTAGGCATTGGTCGTAGACCCAGAGGAACAGAAGACACCCACCAGACAGAAATATTTTTTATTCCCCTTCCTCTCAGCTTAAACCCGATTAAACCTAAATAGCTCTGCAGACATGAGTTAACTGGGTTGGCTAACTAACCGTTGTTATACCAAGAATTTCCCATAGGTTTGAGGAACTTAGCTGATGGGGGTTTCAGTGATCAGTTTTACAACAAACTTAAATGAAAACAAATACTTTACAAAATAAAACAGCACACAGGGCTCTGTGTTTCTATACTTTTATATTATTACTGAAAATATAACTTAAACAACCAAAATCAAGTACAATCACACAAAAAAAAAACAAAACCACACAACACTTTATTTACAAATGGTGACCAAACTGAAGTTAGCACTGGCGAACCAGTATGAACTTAATAACATCACTAATGGCACTGTTTTTACCCATAATGCACTTGGAGAAGATGCTAACTGTATTTGTTCTTCTATTGACACGTTAGAATAATGAGCTAATGTGTGGTTAGTTACTGTCATGTAACTCCTGACGTCTGAAAACTGACGCTGTTCAGGTTTGGGTGAAAAGAGAAACAAAGAAGTGGCTCCTCCTGCTCTGACATTTTTCGTTAGCATCGACTGTCCTGTAAATATCCGTCTAAACATAAACTGTTGCTTATTTTACAGTACATACTGAAAATGAAATATTACATTTCATGTAACTTTAAGGGGTGCCAAAAATGAAGCAAATGAGCATGTATTAGTGATGTATAAACCCATTCATTCTGTAGTTATTGCAGTTGGTGTCGTCAAACTTTAATACCAAAGCGTCACCTTGCACCATCGCAGGTTGTCAAGTACTGAAATTTGACTAATCTAACATAAAATCACACTCACTAAATGTACTGGCACGTGTTCACTCTAAACACTTCCTTCCATCAAAATCTGCAGTATGTAGCTTTGCTTAGCACCCCACAGTGAACTTACTGGACCGTTCGGCAGTTTTATGGCATCCAAAACTTACAGAAATCTGTTTCCTATAATCAGTAACATAAAAAATAAAGCTTTTCCAAAGACACAAAAGGTGCAGTGTGAGTAAACCACAAATGAATGCCATGATGAATCTGCTTTAGTTGGAAATATCCTTCATTTTATCAGCTTTGGGAGGACTCTGACTGTTTGTACTATTATGTTATTGTTATCCGACTGCTCCAACAGAAAGATTAGGGGATGTGCTGATGGATTAATAACAGGTGAATGTAATAATGTAAACGTCAGAAGTTTTCCTCTCATCTTCATGTTCCTCCTGAATACAGAGGCTTTGCTGGTTCCAATAAATAATAAGTCCTAAATATAAAAAAAAAGTCCTGCTGCGGTCACTCGTCCCTTCCTCCCTCTACTATTCGGTAGCGCTGCCTGCAGGACGAGGGCAGCAGGTTCAAGGGCGAGCAGAACACGACCGGAACCGTCACTTTGACGTTTCTCTCCAGGAAGTTGAAGACACAGTTCCACCACGTCCTCGACAGGTAGTTGTTTGGAGCCTGGCGCAGTGCCTGAGCAGAAAACACACAACATTAAAAGCATGTTTTAAACCAGAGGTGTCAAACGTAAGGCCTGCGGGCCAAAAACAGCCCACGGGATGAATTTCAGAAGTGTAAAAATTACACTAATGAGCTTAACAGTTAAGGGTGTTTAGGGGCTCAATGAGATAAAGAAAAATAATAGTATAATAACCTATAAATAATGACAACTCCAAATTTTCTCTTTGGTTTAATGAGAATAGAATAGAATTTATTGTTATTACGCAGGTTGTGCAACAAAATTACAGGTGGTCTGCCAGCAACTGCACTATGCGACTATATACAACACAATAA
Organism: Apogon hyalosoma; assembly: GCA_037367295.1. Classification (NCBI taxonomy): domain Eukaryota; kingdom Metazoa; phylum Chordata; class Actinopteri; order Kurtiformes; family Apogonidae; genus Apogon; species Apogon hyalosoma. The sequence goes on along the minus strand of JAPQRP010057465.1, from coordinate 19,211 downwards.
AATACAGACATATATTAAAGTAAGATATACTGTATGACAAGGTAAGAAAATTTGAAAAATAAAAAGTAGCATAAAAATGTGCAAATATATCTATGTAAACATAATGTGAAAAAAGTAAAATTACATTATGAAAATATTTACATTTACAAAAAAATGTGAATAACCTGAAAAGAAGAAAATTAAGTGCAATTCTAACAATATAATGCCTGTTAATAAATGTTTTCTGCATTTGTAGAGCGATTGTGATCTGTAGATAGTGTTAATAATAATATGAGACATAATATTGTTGACATAAAGTTTGAATAAGTATGAATAAAAGTACATAAAATGATTTAAATTTCACACTAAAACAAAGAGAAACATTTGGATAATTCTTAATAGATTATAATGCCTATTATTTTACTGCTCTGATTCACTTGAGATCCTATTAGGTGAAATGTGGAACCTGAACTAGCATGAGTTTGATGCCCCTGTTTAAAGCAAAACACATTAAAGGTAAAAAACATTAGAAAAGTTAAGTTAGGGTTAGTTAAAAGACCACCAGAGGGCAGTGACATTCACGTCTGGATGAGTGAGTATGTTCGTACATGTGTGTTGGCCATGGTGTGGTACGCCCAGAAGATCCGGGTGGTGACGAAATATGCAATGACAACGTCGATGCTGTAGTGCTCGTGAGCAATGAGGATGCAGATGACTCCTGAGGCGCTGAGCAGCCAGCAGAACCAGTGATACCACCACATCCAGCGAGGAGAGTCTGCACAGACACACAACAGGAATGGAGCATTTCATTGGAAACACAAATGAAACAGAATGTGAGAGAGAGAGAGAGAAAAATCCAGAATCCTATCACCCCTGCAAAAGTAGCACTGGGTCTTTATGGGTTAAAAATGAGAAAAATATTCTACAATTCAATAAATACTGAACAAATTAAAATGTCAGCATTGTAGCCAATGTGAAGATAGAGGGTGTGACATTTGGAAACCTTTGTATGCTATAGAACTGAAATGTCAGAGAGATCATTCTTTACCAAGTAACAAATAACCTTCTTAATACTTAGTACTTAATCCTAACAGTAACAGGGTCAGAGGGTTAAAGTTTCAACCTTGCATCTAATGGCAATGTGGGGATATGGACTGTGAATAGAAGACAACCAAATGTCACAGGGAATATTATCTAACCAGTTACAAGTGATGAAATCTTACAACTCCTCCCATCCAGTCCTTCCTGACATGGATTACTTCTTTGGTTAAATGAGTTACAGGGTTAAAATTTCAGCATTGTAGCTGAAACAAAATTTTGAGATACGGACTGTGACACTTGGAAACACTTTAAAACAATAGAACACGAAACCCAAATGTCACAGAGATCAGTGTTTGCAAAGTAACAAGTGATTAAAATGTAAAGCTCCTCCCATCCGCTCCATCTGATCACTGTTAAATCCAGTTCCACCAGTTGAGCCTGACACAGTATAAAGTCATGATGCATTTTTAAACTTTCAACTATGTTTCTGTTTCAAAGCATAATGAAATAATGTGGGTGTAAAGGTACGAGCTTAATCATATTCACAATGTCTATCAGAAGACAAAGAACTGGAAAAGTATTATTATTATTATTTTGCAGTTTCTGTTGCTAAGGTTACCTGTATCACATGCTGAAATTTATATGGAAAGATGAGAATGAGAAAAAAAAAAAACAGGCATGATATCAATATGCAGTTGTTCACGCTTAAAAGTAATGTAAAGAATTAAAGATGGGCAAATTAAGCAATAGAACCTGCAAAAGTACTGAAATTTGACAAAAAGATAAACCAAAAAAGCCAGAATTTCATCAGCATGAAGAAATAAAATGTGAATGTTACACAATAACACAAATTCATGCAAATGATTGCAGTCTTGGAGACAAATTCTCAAAATAGCTGATTATTTTAGCATTTCAATTCATTGCTTTTGTCTCAAACTTTAAAACAGTATCTTGGTAGTATGCTTAAAATGTGTATGAGATTTTGCATAAATAAACTAAAACTAATTTAAAGTCAAAGACAGTGATTGACAGTGAAGGCATTAGTACTCACACTCTTTGATGAAGAGGTAGGACAGCGTGCACATGACGGTGTGTCCGCTGTACAGGAAGTCACCACACATCATGTGAGAGCCGGTCAGAGACAAACCTGCAAACATATGTTCTCAACGTCACCTTACACTGTATATGACACAACAACAAACCCACACTTTGATTAAAGGAACAATATGAATCAAATGTCCATACATTTAAGTTCCATCAGAGAACCTGGTTGTCTGTAACCAGTCAGTAAATGTTAAATGGCATACAGTATAGTCATTAAATCCTTCAGGTTCATTCAATGTAGCACACGAAAGAATGAACTGTGTACTCAGGTCCCAGAACAATAAGGTAAGAAATAAGATAACAGCAGTAAAAGTATCTAAAAACAGACACATAAAAACACATTAAAAACATTCACCACTTAAAAGACAAGAAGACAAGTCAAGTTAGTCGTTACCTCCGCCAGAAATCAGCCTCAGAATCCTCCAAATTTTTCCAGTCGAGTCATTGTAAAGCTGCAGAGAAAAACAAGACATAAAAAAATAGAAAAATATATCTAAAAGATGAATATAAATTTGTGCCACATTGGGTTGTGAGTCGATGCAGACCTTGGGAGCGCAGACCATGTGTTTTCCTGGGACTGGCAGTGTGGTGATGTACATGGTGATACAGCGGTACATGTACAGAGTCCCGATCAGGAAAAAGCAGCGACGACCAATGATGGCTCTGTTGAGACACATTTATAGGAATATAATTATAGATTTAAGGAATAATAGAAACATATGTTCTCAAAAATAAAAATGTCAACATTTAGTATAAACTAAACTGGTACACCTGCCCCCCCCAAAAAATATTCAGACTAAACAGGAAGAGAAAACTGAAAGTCAAAATGAAATAAAGAAAAACTGAACTCTACCTGACAATAAGAGATATGTATCTGTATCTATTTATCAAATTGTTACAAAGAAAAAGATAGATGAAATAGATTTTTTTATTTAAGGAAAACTGAATTTCTGAGTTTAAAAAAAATATACTTTTGTGGTAATTCCTGTCTCTGTTTACATTGGTATATACTGTTTTATTACAGATGTACAGATTACTGTGCTGCTATTTTGCATCTGACTTGTATAATAATTCATCTGTATCACTGTGTCATCTTTAGGGTTTATTTTATTTAATTGTGAGCAACAAAATAATTAAAAAAATGTTTTGCTGCTTTACTTAAAGGTTCAGTGTATGATATTAAGTGACCTCTACTGGTGAAGTCTGGTTACTACTTCCATTTGTACCTGTGTTTGAGGCAGAGCCACTGGACGAGCCAGAGTCCGACGAGGATCAATCCATTGACTTCGGTGACGGTGAACGCCCACGGAACACGGTCCACATAGTCGAAGAACTTATCGGGTAGGGGCGGGTTCACCGACTTGTCCGGCACTCGCTCATGAACGATGGTGATGACGACGGTGGTGAAGACGAGGTTGAACACAGCGTAGAGGAAAGCCACGCCCGTCTTCCACCACTCGGTGGGCAGGCGGTTGGCGCGCTCCTCTGGTATGGGGATTTTCACGTAGTCGCAGTGACGCCGGAGGCCGCTGCTGAGGCTCTGGATCAGCTGGTTCTGCTTCAACAGGCTGCCCAGTTTGCTGCTTCCGTCACGTTTTCTGCCGTCGTGCGTGTCGGCTGGGGTTGATGGCGAGGAGGCATGGCGGCTTGGGTTACCGTTGGCGACCCTCTGAGAATGGGCAGGTGAGGGGTGAGGGGTGACTACTGTGGTGACGGCTTCCACATGTGTGCGCACATTGCCGTCGTCCTCGATCAGCTCAGATGCCGCCATTTTAAAACCAGTTCTTTTAGAACCAGTAAATATTCTATTGCTCCGTCAACCAATCAGAGTCGATGAGTTGTGTCAGATGACCAATGCAAACAAGTCTGATTCTGCTGATTTGGTGTCTCCTGAGGTTTATGTTTCACAAATATCCCTTTGGTCTGGATCAGAGGGACTCGATAATCCCCGATCCAGGATCACTGGCTTTTGTTGTTTTTAGATCAATAAGGAGCTCAGTATCTGGAGTTCAACAGATGGTGTCACAGAGAAAATACACAGGGATGACTCAACACAAACCTGGAAAAACAAAAACAGGTTCAATTTTAGGTCAGAGAGATTCAGTATGATCCTCTGAGGATCACATTACCAGGCTAAAGGCCTATTCATGCTCACTTTATGTACATAAATACATATGCCTGTTTCTAATGATGTAAAGTGTCATTGCTGTTGTACTTCCATGTGTCCACTGTGTTGGAATGAGCATCTGTCAATCCATCCACCAGAGGACGCTGCTCTTAATTAACATAGTGACTGAATACCACAAAGAAGAGTAGAGTTTTGAGAAGGAGACAGTCACTAATAACAAACATAGCAATGACAGAGGAGGTATGACTAATGTTGATATTGAAAAGGGTAGTTGTAAATATGTCGGTAGTTTTTCACTAGCTCACACAGCTGTCACAGGAAAAGTTCTGCCATTTCTGGAAATTACTCTCTTCAAATCTCAACACTGCCTCCATGGTGTGGGTGCACGCAGGTTTCTGTTCTACATTTTTAAAGAAAGAAAATAACAACATTGCAACAGCATTTAATGATAACATTTAATAATGAAAAGAGTATTAATTATTGAGTCGTGATACACTCAATGACAGTCATCTGCAGTGCAGAATGACTCTGAACATCTCTGGCAACGCATTTGGGTCAGTTTGTCCAAGCAGAGTGACCGTTGCGCGTGAACAAATGGGCAGTGATCCGGTAGTGACAGGCAGCAGAACCAACCCATAAAAATGGAAGACACTACCACTGCAACTATTGTTCCATTCTGTAAAACCTTAACATTTTAAATCCAAGACATTAATCTGCATAGCCTAATGTGTAGGCCTATTATTGATTTTTTGTATCAAATGTATGGTGTGATGGCAAGGATAGTGCTGCACCGCCATTGCAAAACCTTACCAATGGAAACACTGGAGAAGGACAATAATAAGAACCAATGCAATTGCAGTACTGTGGAGAAATCATACTGTAATTATGCTGAATGTAGATTTTCTTTAGAAATCAGCATGAACAGGACATCTTACAGCTGTAGCCATGATATGTCCCAACATTTATGCCCATATAGTTTATAAACATCAATATTTCCTTGAAGTATAATGGGAGATTTTTCTTCCTAAGTGAGATGTGAAGAAAATAGATGGTTAATTGTGGTAGAAAGTTATTATTTACAGTCAGAGGATGAAAAATATTTGGGAAATTTAGACGTAGAACATTTAAAATTATAGTCATGGATGAAAAAAATCATTGAGAGAAATTAATTCAAAACTATCTCTGAGGCATTTTGGAAGCAAAGATAACAATTTAAACCAAACTAACCAATGCAATGATATTTTATCCCAATATAAAATTATATTATGATATTTGTCATTATTGTTTTGCATCCCAGACCCCTGTTAGAAAAGAAACACCTGAACTCAGCGTGTCCACATACTTTTGTCCATATACTGTATATGTGAGTGAAGTAACTGGTGATGTTTATGTAACTGCTCATTTCCAGTAACTTACTGAATTGAACCTGACTGACCCAGATCTGATCCACTGAGTTTTATGAGCAAGAATGTTATTATGGCTGCATGTAATCAAGAACACACTGACAAAAGGCTTTTTGTCAGCTCAATCTTACGTTTGACCTTTAGTAACTTGAGCACGGCACACCTTCAGAAACAGACACACCCCAACACACACAGACACGTGACTTTTGAACAGAAAAGCAGTCAGACAGCACTGACCGAATTCTTCTACTAGCAGCTGATAAACATTAAACAGTGTCTTAAACCACAGTGTTTGTGTTTTCTGTCAGTCACATGACTGTCTCTTTAATGACACACATAATTCTGCTCGTTTTTACACAAATCACCTTTTATGCAAGTCACTCCTTTTGTCATCTTGCCAGACATTTCTAACAGTACATTTCTTCAGTCCTCAGTGTGACACAAGGCTTAACCTTCAGTGAAGTCTAACCAAAATCCATAATCTCTGACGTATTTTTTTAAGTGTCTTTGTCTAGACATGAAGCAATAATAATCACTTACAAACTAAACTAAATCATGAGAAGACTTTATTTTACATCTTTAGGAAAAAAACCGACCCATAAATCAGTGACGCAGCTCCAAACAAAGCCACCCCCAGTCTGAGTCTGATCAGTTACTTTGATTGACCATTAACCTCATTGTTAGAGCCAAACTTCATTAAACAGCAACTTTAACATTTTACAGCAGGGGCCACATTCAGCCCAGTTTGATCTCAAACAGGCCAGACCAGTAAAACAATACCATAATAACCTATAAATAATGACAACTCCAAATTTTTCTTTGTGTTTTAGTTTAAAGGTTAATTTTAAGGTTCTGAATTGATTAATCACGATTCGATCCAATATCGATTCAATCCCATTTGAATTGATTGGTAACACTAAATGAATCTGAATCAAAGTACAATTTTGAGCTGTAACCTGATTATTTGACTACTGTAGCCATGCAACACATCAATACTGGTATCAATATTGACATTAGAAAGGAAATAAATATGACATTTCAGCAGTAAATAGATTTATTTGCTCTTTAATAATGAACGGGACAGAAAGATTGTTTCTACAGTGGAGGTAGCAGTCCGTGATTGCCGCTTTACTATTCCTCTAACTCCATACTCCAAGTTAATATTCCTACAATGACCGGCATCCACGACCCGCCTCGGAGAGCCTCTGCCAACCAGACGGTCCGGGGGGCCTGTTCCTCCGCACTGCAGGTTCGAGTTTGAGGCCAGGAGGACCTCCTGCAGAGGAGTTTTCCACGCCTCTGCGTCAGTGGTACCCGAGTCAGGAAATCAATCTCATCCACTATTAATCAATTACGCAAAATTAAAATGAAATCAATCTAAAATTGATCAAATCAATTTTTTATACGGTAGAGCCTGAACTAAAATGAGTTCAAAATCCTTAACTGTTAATATCTTCAGTGTAATTTTTGCACTTCCATCCCACAGGCTGGATTGGACCCTCTGGCGGGCCGATTTTGGTCCTCAGGTCACATGTTTGACATCCCTGGTCTACAGGTTCACACACTGTAATATTCACAGTCAAACAAATACACTCAGACATATCCCTGTCACACACTAGAGTAAATTATAAATAAAGACTTGATATTGCAAATGAACTGAATGTGTTGAGACTAAAAGCCAGATGGATACTGATAGTTTTATGAGGTTTTTGGTGCTTGTTTGTCTCTTCTCTGTAACATTTCATGACATTTTAGTATGTTTGTAGCTTCTTTCTGTAAAATCTGTGGATGTTTATCTTGTTATAGCATTTCTCTAACATCTGTTTAAATGCCTCTGAGATGTAGTGGAGTAGAAGGATAAAGCTGTTAAAAAAAAATAAAGACACTCAGTAAACATACTTTGTTACCTTCCACCAGTCACCACAAGCAAAACCAAAGGAAAAAGATGCACTCCTCTCACATTTTTTAAGATCAACTACAGTAAATCATCACCTGCAGATCTAGATCCATGAAGGTCAGAATTTAGTGATTTTGTGAAATGGGCCTGATGTTAGTTTTCACCTCGAGGTGTTACTGAGGCTAAAGGTTCAGTCAGTAGCAGTCTGTCTGTGGGAAATGTGATATTTGAAATACACACACACATCCCATACACAGACACACACAGAGGAAGCATTGAAACGTATAAACTGCTACAGATTGAGTCAAATTCAGGGCTGTCTCTCTTTCCTGCTAAATACCTCCTCTGCCTGCTGCCGCAGCCACAACATTTCACACAAAAGTGTATGTATGTCTATATATACACACACACACATTTTTTCCACAGACCCACAGAATTTTTAAAAACAAAAACACTTTATGTTCATCATAGAAATGAGCTTCAACATGAAACTGGCCAAGACGGAAAAATACAAATAAACATCTGAGTTTCCTCCTTCACTCTGTGGACATTTGACTCTTGTGTTCTGTGGAACAGTTGCCCTTCAACCTTTAAAAACATTGCTGAAGGCTTTTTGTTTGTTTTTTTATTTTACACTAATATGAAACCTGATACATGTGCATTTCAGTAGAAGCCGTCCTGAAATTAAAATGGAAATTAAAATGACCATTTTCCAAGTAACAATTAATACATCACATGGTTCAACTTTGTGTTTCCGAATGATTTATCAAAATTATTAATTGATTGTTTTAGTTTATACCAATTGCAGATTTAGCTTTAGGTAAACACTAGTTTCTGGCGCCCTTTAGTGCTGTGGTTGCAGTTAGTTGATGGTGATGAGGGTGGTCATGTGGTTGTGGGATTCCCTCATGAAAATTAGATTTATTCAACTGAAATCTGTGCTTAAACACACAGGAGGTTTGAAAGTTCTCCATATCCTTTCACTGTGTTTTGGACCATTATTATTACCATGTCTGCGTACATCTATTACATTTTCCCCACTGATGCTTTGGGTCTTTGTGATCACTGTGTTATTAAGTTAGAAAATCAGCTTGATGACAACCACAACAGCCAATCACAGACCACAATTCATCAGACGTGCGGTCAGAAATCAGGCCACGGTAGGGTAGTGTAGGTACTGTCTCTACTGGACAGACTCTGGTACAAACTGAGTCACAAAAGTAACACAGCAGCTCCAGGGACCACCAGGTTTTGGCTTCATTTACACAGTGGGAACAAATGGCATTGCAGTGTCCATTGATCGTGTAGATCAGGTGATATAGGTACCAACAGGTACACCAGAAAATAAACACAATATCTGCTGTATGGTTATATTTTGGATTTAACAGATGATACTGACCTAAATACAATTTGTTTATCACAATCACAATTAAGTCCACTAAAGAGCTTCAGCTACTTGTTGACAACTAAATTAAAAACCAATCTACTAATTGTGTTGTACAATTTAAAAAAAAAAATTAAATTAAATTAAACAAAAAGTCTAAACTGTCTAACTGCAATATCTGAAACAGGAATATTTTTAAGGTTTCTTTCCTGCTGTGACAGTGACTGAATGTCTTTGGGTTCTACATAAACAAGATATCAAAGGATACCATCTTGGGCTTTGGGAAACACTTTTTCTGCCATTTTTTAGGCTAAATAATAACAACCTGGAAGGGGGTGGGCTCGTGCGCATTTAAAGGGCCAGCGCTCAAAACAACCGGTCTCGTATCATTACTCAAAAATAGGGTTGAAGATGGACCTGTGGAGTTGAATGAATGAAGAATTCAGACCCAAGCATCGCATTTACAGTTAATGTAGACCACAGGGAAATGTTTCAAATGCATAATTCCATTTAAAAAAGCAAAATATCACTACTTTAAAGTCAATGACAAGACTGTAATCATAGGGTTGAATGACAACTATAACTGTAAAAATAAAGCCGAATTCACCTTTTCACCACTGGTCGTAGTCAGATGGTTCCTCGTCTACACAATTATGCAAAGTTCTTTCGCTGCCAAAAACTGACCAAACCAGCTGATTGTGTTTTATTTCCACAGTGGCTCAGTGTTTAAATAGTGATTTTCTGCCTTTAAAACCATCCCACTATGCCTGAATGTCTTTGTCTCTCTTTTTACAATGATTTTATGTCACATCCTGTTTACAGCCTGACAGACTAAGACCGAAATGACCTCTAATGACATTAAGACCATGAGAAGTCAATTACATCTGACTCATCAACACAAGACAGGACGCACAGGAGGAGAAGCAACAGAGCCAGAACTACACCTCAACACAATGGAAGCAAACAATGACACATGTTTAGCTTGAAGTTATTCCATGTGGTTGAAAACAAACAGCATTAACTTTAAAATGTGTGGATTTGTCACTTTTCTCTGATTTGTATAAACTTGAACGAGCAGATAATAGGAGGAGCCTTTTATTTTGTGGTTCAGATCGTTGTTAAATGACAAGATTTAAGAGTACACACAGTTTACAAGTTTGTGAGGTCCATTTTTATTTTACCATTTGACCTAAATATTGATCATATGGCTCACTGATTCAGTGCAATGTGTATCTGTGAAATGTCATTTCAGCAATTCACTGTAACTAATAACTTAATGATAAACCTAAAAATATACATATGTAAATAATAAAAATAGGCCAATCTGAGCCAATGAGCAAATACCTTTTATTTTGTGATTTAGAAACCTGCTAAATGTCAGGATTTAAGAATACACACAATTTAGAGGATGCAGTGTTTGTGTTTCAGGTTTGTTTTATGGATCACTCTGGCTAATTGTTAATGTATCTACAAAAGATTATTAGACTAACTAACACCGTTTTAAATATCTCCTACTCATCTTTTTAATCATAAAGGCAAAATACTTGTATTAAAATTCTAAAAAATAAAAAAAGAAAGGTGGCAAAGATACACATAAAAAAAAAAAACCATGAACAGATGAATCAATGGATAACATTTTTATTTTACAATTAATATAACTGCCAGATGTAAGTTTTTCAAAATAAATTTTTATGTCTTTTTTTCTAAAATAGACTTTACAGTAACACCCAATCATAAGACTTAATGAGTGCTAAATGTATTGGTAAAATAATATCTTAAAGCAAATATAAGTTTGTTTATAAGTAGAAGAGTTTATTATCAACACTTTAATGATAAAAACTCATAATTCTGAGCTGAACAAGCCAATATCTTTCATTTTATGACTGTTAAGGTTGTAGGTCAATTATATGTACTGCCTGCAGATATGATCATTGTCTACCAAGGATTATTAGAATACCACACATATTTTTAAATGTTTCCTGCTCATCTTTAAGATTTTTTTTAAGTAGCATTAGAATGACTTGTATTTTTTTTATTTTTTTTAATTCAAATGCCAATATTCATGAGTACACAATATCAACAAGTTTGTGAGGACCATTTTATGGCTTTATTTGGACTTTTCTGTTTTCTTTTGTAATTCACATGGCTTGTTGTGAGCACCACATAAGTCTGTAAAGTGTTTTTTCAGCATTAAAAAGTGTATTTTAACTGAAGTAGCTTAAAATACAATGCTTATTTTGTACAAACTCCTAAATAATGGAAGGAAACAACAAAAAAAATCTAAAGCAAATTGATTCAAATGGATGTTAATGTCTAGATTTAAGGGTCTAAAAGGTTTAGGAGATGCTGTGTTTGTGTTCTGGGTCCGTTTTATGTTTTTCCCACAGATGTCGATCATAGTGATTATTTGTTTTAAAAATCAAAGGTGTGTTTGGAGTCATTTGTTGGTCTTAAAGTTGACAGTTTTTGTACAGAATTCCAAAATATCCTCACTTAACTACTAACAACGTAACTGTAACGTGCTGTTTTGTCAACAGAAGCTGTTTAATGAGGCAGAAACAGTTTTAGGTTTATATTTAAGTTTAGTTTTAGGTTTAGGGTTAGTTTTAGGTTTAGATTTAGGTTTAGATTTAGGCTTAGTTTTAGCTTTAGCTTTAGGTTCAGTTTTAGGTTTCATTTTAGTTTTAGATTTAGTTTTAGGTTTAGGTTGAGGTTTAGATTTAGGTTTAGATTTAGTTTTAGGTTTCATTTTAGTTTTAGGTTTCGTTTTAGGCTGAGGTTTAGATTTAGGTTTAGTTTAGGTTTAGGTTGAGGTTTAGATTTAGTGTTAGGTTTAGGTTAAGGTTTAGATTTAGGTTTAAATTTAGGTTTAGTTTTAGGTTGAGGTTTAGATTTAGGTTTAGATTTAGGTTTAGATTTAGGTTTAGTTTTAGGTTTAGATTTAGGTTTAGTTTTAGGTTGAGGTTTAGATTTAGGTTTAGATTTAGGTTTAGTTTTAGGTTTAGTTTTAGGTTGAGGTTTAGATTTAGGTTTAGATTTAGGTTTAGTTTTAGGTTTAGTTTTAGATTTAGGTTTAGTTTAGGTTTAGTTTTAGGTTTAGATTTAGGTTTAGTTTTAGGTTTAGTTTAGGTTTAGTTTTAGGTTTAGATTTAGGTTAGGGTCAAGAACACAAACCGGAACTGGACTCAGAAACACACCTGTCCGACGGCGCATGACACGTCCCACGCTCTAAAACTCCCTCAGACATGTATATAAAGTAGACTGGAAAACCACTCACCGAGTTTAAGCCTCAAATGTACTTCCTCCGCTCAAAATTCGCCTCCTCTTCTTCGTCTTCCTCCTCTTTTTCTCCCGGTCTAGTCTTCCTGCTGCTCCTCGTTAGAAGTGCACGCGCTCGCGCTTTCGCCTGAGCTTGGCGAAGGGAACCCACCCGGCTCCTCCTCGCGCATGTTTACATTCCAAATATGGTGCTTCCGGACGCCTGCCCATACGCAGCTGTACGTCGGCTGAGTCGCCCACGGAACTGACTCACCTGAGATCGATATCACTCGTGCTTTTCCGTAAAATAGAAAACAACGAAAGAAAAATTTAAGAAAATAGATTATAGGCCCATTCTTAATTTGTTTAAAAGTGCGAAGTATATGTAAGTTATTAAGTTATTAAACAGTCATGCAAAATTATTTATTTTTCAGTGGAGTTTTTCCACCTCTGAATCTCGATGTCGTCATAGTTTTCAGATAATAAATGTGAATTGTGAAAGAAAGTCAAACATTCCTTGAATATGACACACCTCAGAAACCAGTCAGTCGAAAGTTAATAATGTTTACTTAATGACAGAGGTGGAACTTAACAAAATACTTAGTTTTTTCTTCTTTTTTTTTTTTTTTTTTTTTTGGTGTAACCATACTTTTTACTTATATTGCAGTAGTATCTGTACTTCTGGAGTGAAACAGACACAGAAGACATACATACATCCGTGTTGTTTTGACTTTATGATGTAATGCTCATTTTGTTTATTTTTCTTATTTTGAATCAGTGACATTAAATCAAAATGAGTGAAATCTGAGTTGAAAGACTAACAAGCTGAAAAGTGTAAAAGATTAAATAAGACAAAAATAGCATTAATATACTTCTACTTTTACTGGAGTACTTTTTTTTTTTTTTTTTACAGAAGTGTCTGTACCTTGACTGGAGGTGGACTTTACCATAACTATATTAAAAAATGTGTAGTTTTAATGCCAAATATTGCAAAAGTTAAATGCAAACAATGATTGTAAGTTGTCTACGCTGTGAACAGTGTAATCTAATTCAGGGAAATGTTAACTGAGTGTGGTCAGTGGCTGTGGTTGTGTCACAGCTTCCACCAGAGGGGGCTGATAATTCACTGAAAAACATTCTGTTACACACAGCTAAATGCTCGGATCACTCCTCCGCCATCTACTGTAGAGCCTAAAATCATGGCAGTTACAAACTCCACTCACTGAACACTTTGAAACTGTTTGTTCCAAAGATAAGGACTGAATTAGGAAAAAAAATGTTTTTGGTTTTTAGTTCCTGACGACTGGAACAAGCTTCAGTCTGAGCTCCATCTATAAACAATGACTGATTTTAAAGACTAACACTCTCTTTGGAATCAAGACTGTTTGTTGGTCTGTAAATATTTTGATTGATTGTATATGTTTTGTTTTTTTTCCTATGTTTGCAAATGCTTTAATTACTGTAGAACTGTAATGCTGTGACTGTATCGCTGCTGTCTTGGCCAGGTCTGTCTTGAAAAAGAGATCCACCATTTCAGTTGGACCAACCTGGTTCAAAAAAGGTTAAATTAGTTAAAAAAAAAAAAAAAAAAGCTCTGTGGTTTTCTTGTGTACATGTTCTTCTTATACAGAAAAAAAAAAAAAAAACTGGCAGAAGACGCAAGAAGTCTTTTTGCTTTTCAAATGTGATAAGGGACAAAAAGGACTTGACCCAAATAAATAAATAAATAAATAAATAGATTAATAAATAAATTTCTGTATTAATGTAGACAGATTCTCTCTATTTATCTATCTGTCTATCTATCTGTCTGTCTGTCTGTCTGTCTGTCTGTCTGTCTGTCTATCTATCTATCTGTTCTTCACCGACAGATCTGAAGTAAGATATTAAAAAGTTAAAGACCAGAGGTGTTGTCTACTTGTGACATAGATGTTAATAGGAGGAGCTTGACCTTTGACCTGGAGCCTCATAAGGCGCTGACTCCAGCTGGAGATGGAAGCCGACAGCTGAGGTAGTGTTTGTCTCCGCTGAGCAGCTTCGAGTCTCTGACCGACCGCACGACTGAGCAACAGACAACATGGACAACACCGACAACCTGTTTCATCCCAGGTACAAAGAGAAACGTGTTTTTAATTTACTCAGTTTGTTCAACCCCACTGGTTTAACTCCAGTGGATTTTTTTTTTTTAACTCCAAGAATGCATGACTGTTCTTTTGTTACTGACTGTATTCTTGAAATGTGGATTAATCTGATGATATTGACTATTGAACATGGAATTTGAGATTCATTTTATTAACATGTCGGTGCAGTTACTGGGGTTTTAAATGTGTTTCAGTGCTGGAATTTCAAACACGGGAAAATTATATGGGAACTCATATTTTGTTTTCATGTATATGTATAAGTTTTTCATGATTTCTTGCAATCTGTTTTACTTCTAAGGACTAAAGTGCGATTATTTAGTTTGTTTTGTTACGTATTTGAAATAAACTGAACTGAACTGGAATTATAGAAAAACTGAATCTGTCGGTCAATACACCTGTCTTTTTATTACTCTTATTCATATCATTTTTTTATTGTTTTTTTTTTTTTTACCTTGTTTACTGTCTTTCATGTATCATTTGCTGAGCTCTTGCAACCTGTTTCCAGAGCAGTTTTTTCTGCAAATGGCAAATCAATTGATTCTGATTCTGAATCTGAATCTGAATCTGAATTGATCATATCCTTTGGAATTTGGAATTTTAGAAGGTTTGGAGTTTGTTTCTGTAAGTCTTTAGGAAATGGATGCTATTACTATGTTATGACTGAGTGAAGCGTTTCATTTTCAGTGTTTCAAAAAGAGAAAACCCGATGTAAAGCTGCATTTCCCTCTGAGGGATACTTTAAACCGTCTATTATATACTTTCTGATGTGTTTTATAATGTGAAGTGGCCTTAGAACTACAGTAATAATAGTGTATTCTATGTGTACGTATGTCTGATAAAGTCACTGGACAGAATGTTTGATGTGAGTGTTGTGTTGCAGTAGTTTGTGTTATTTATAGCTGGACGCCTGACTGCAGCTGTTGTCTCTGCGTTTCAGTTTAGCAGCTGCTGTGTGCGAGTGTGTATTAAACATGTAGTGAAGACTTAACAGTTCAATGGATGGACTCAAACATCAGTGAAAATGACATTTAGTCGCTGTGTTTTCGTGTGTTTTTGGTCAGTGTAGGCGACGGAGTATTTAGTTTCGATGTTTCGTTTTTAGATGTTAGTAGACATATGCCGCCCCACGTTCAGTCAGTGAATGTATTCATACACTGATCCACGTGTCTGTAAGGGTTACCCTGATGGACCATTCATGTGGTTTGTCTTCATCAGAAGTCTTCACATTCACACTGGAATAGATGTGAATTAGTTTGACTTTATTCGTCCCAGAGGGGAGA
The DNA here is from genome assembly GCA_037367295.1 of Apogon hyalosoma. Taxonomy (NCBI): domain Eukaryota; kingdom Metazoa; phylum Chordata; class Actinopteri; order Kurtiformes; family Apogonidae; genus Apogon; species Apogon hyalosoma. The sequence continues at coordinate 3,599 of JAPQRP010057465.1, read as the reverse complement.
TTTGTTTCCACTTGACTGTACATAGAACTGTCACACAAACACACAGATCGACATCAAACAGAAAAGAAAAACATACAGGAAAGGCAGACATATCACAAATACACTTAGCTGTGCAGATATATGTGTAAAAACAGACAGGTAAAAGTGGTATGGTAATGATTTTTTTTTTTTTTTTTTTGTGCATGAAAAGCGGCCAATTCCAGGGTCTGAAACATCCTCATAGTGTAAAAGTCTAATGTTTTACTTTTTCAGTCCAGTCTGTCATGAACTGAACATAAACCCAGTGTCTCCATCCACTGTCATTGATCCAACTCCGCGGGTTTTACTGGGGAATCAATGTTGTAGGAGATGATGGTGTTTCCATGGTAACTATGGAGTCTCTGAACATCCAAATGGGTCATATCTGATGACAGTGAAAAGACGACAAACTGCATTTTACACCAGTTATTTACATGGATTGATAGGATTAGAGGATCAACAGGTATTAAACAGTTACAACAGTAGATAGTTTTGGTCGTCGGTGGATATTTGGGTCTTTATGGGTTAAAGTTTGCATTAAACTGCAGGAGTCTGAGCTGTGAAATCATGCTGTTAGACATAAAGTTTATACTTCTTCCTAATCCTTTTCAACCATGCAAATTTAGACTTGTCTGTACTTGAAGACAGATTCTGTTCATTTAAATGATATTTTGTTTTCTTGCATGTTCGAAATAGATAAATAAATAAAACACGTATATATATATATATATATATATACATATATATATATGTCCAAAAATGTCCTGAGTGAGTGTGACCATGAAGCAAAGCGATGACACCATGAGTGATGATCCCTGTGTTGTGTGTTTGTAAACTCAAAGTCCTCCCATCCTGGAACTGGTATGTGACCACCCCTTTTCCTGTTAACCACTGGGACTCCAAAAAGGACTTTCAGGACAGAAGGAGGGTCTTTGTGACTTCTTTGTAACACTCTCCTACATCATGAGCATAAAACATTCAGTAACAGACAGAATACTGTTACAATTGCACTTAATATTCTTTAAATATTTTAAATTGTTTGTTATTTGTTCACATTTCATTGTTAAAGAATAGTTTGTTAATGTGAATATTTCCATAATTTTACAGGTTTCTTGCACTAAAGCAAAGAGAAATAGACATGATGCAATATTGTTGTTTTCACATGAAACCTGAACATTTGGAATAATTATTTACAGGTTATTATGCTACTTGAGATCATTTTGGTCTGTATATGGCTCCTGAACTGAAACCAGTTCAACTCCCTTGATTATTAATATTTTCAGTGTAATTTTTGCACAAATTCATCTGCACTATTCTATTATAACATTACACCTTGAAGTGTCACTAGTCGCTTTTCCATTGCACATCTGCGCAAAACTTTACTGATATTTGCTAAATGTTGAAAAATCAGAAGTGTGTAATGTCGGTTTTTCCATGAAATCATAAATGCGATGATTTGTTTATTTATTATCGTGAGATGACATGAGAAGTCATGCCATAAACAAGGTGATGAACATAAATATGGTGTTGCTTTACAGATACATTCATTATTATTATATATTACCCCTCTATCCCGTACTAAATTAAAAAATGGTTCAGTTTCCTGGTGTGTCCACACATACCGCACCATGTTTCTTTTAAAACTCTTCTTCTTCTCTTGTTGTAACGTCATCAACATCTGTTTTTTATTTATTTATGTGATTCTAGTTGCAGAAAAAAGTCTTTCCATTGGAGTTTTGCATGATGTACCGATTGTGCTACGCCCGAAAAACCACCTGTTGCAAGTGTAAAAACTTTGAATCAAAAAATGAGAGTTTTGGCAAAATTGTCTTTTTTTTTTTTTTTTTTTTTTTACCCGAGATTTAGCTCCATTCAGACTCATTAGCATTTAGCTGATATGTTGATCTAATGAATGTCACATCTCAGGAACCTCTTCAGAGAATTTTGTCCAATTTGTCACAGACGCTCAAACGACTAGAACTTGCTTTAAGAGGCCAGAAGTCAAGGTCATTCATGACATAATCGAAGGTTTGCTAAACTGTGAAGCCTGTCACTAGTAATAAATAGAACTGTATGCCATTGATATTCAATATTATGGATGTTTTTCGTTCTATTTCTGGACCTTCTTGTCACTGTAGCACCCATCTGATCTTTTTTTTTTTTGCATAAAACACAAAATGAAATGAATGAACGACATCACATCTGACAGATAAACAGATAAGTGTGTCTGCAGGTATAAAAGCAAACAGGTGTGTATCTTAATCCACCTGTCGCTCAGCTGTCAGACAGGAAGTGCTTTGAAGTGGACCGATACAGCAGCATTCATGTTATTTCTGTTTGGCTTGAGAGAAAATTACTAGTAAATCTGCTCCTTGTCGCTTTATCATCCCTCAGGCAACAAAAACACGGTCAGGCTTTCCTCTTAGATACCATCGAATAAACATGTTAACAGTGAGTGGAGTCAAGCCCTGGATTAAAATGTCACTTTAACTCTTTAATTTACATTTTTACTCATCCTGTCATGCCACTTAAAAGGTTGATTTTAAAGTGCCGATCCACTGTCAGTCTTTAAATTAGTATTCAAATCTGTCTGGGATGACTTAGTATCAGCTTTGACTGGTTTGAGTTGACTCACATCTTTCTAAATCCATCTGGACTTGAAATTTAAAGGATCAAGCTGTTGAGTTTTTCTATTGTCAATTATTCCTCTGTATAAACTAACAATAACTGGACCTGGTGTGAGGATTTTTTTCCTTTTACTCCTACATTTTAACACAAATATCTTTACTTCCTACCCCTTAGATTTTAAAAACGGGCTTGTTAACATAAAGTGGAATCCATATAATGTCATTTGACTGTATGTTTGTATGTGTGTGTAAAAAGTGTAGTTTTAAATTGAGAAGAAAAGCAAATTTTAGGGCTCATAGACCCTTAAGTGGGGAAAAGTACATTGATGTAATCACATTTGTCTGTATTTTGACTTGTCGATTGATTCTGTTCAACTAGAAACAGGCAAAGGCCCCTGCTTATGTAAACTGCAGAGAAATGATGATACACTTACATTTAGGACATATTTTCATTTAATGTGTGGGAAGACATGATTGCCTTTTGAAAGGCATCTATTATTTCCTTATTTTTAGCTGTCTACATTATACCAGAAAGACCCAGTGCTACTTTTGTGGCAGTTCTCAAATGATTTTTTCTCTATATGTAACCTTTCTTAAGTGTTTTATCAGCATTTATTGTAATATTATCCTTTATACTTTGTGTTTTTGTCAGTATAAATCATGTATTTTCCTGAAATTAATTTACTGACCATGTAGATGTTCATAAAAGCTCAGATTAAAGTTGAGGGTTATTCTATCAGAAACTGAGAAAACTGAAGAAAAGGCAGCTTTTTCAGCAAATATATAAATAACTGAACATAACCCCAGTGTGTCCAGCCACTGTCACTGATCCAACTCCATGGGTTTTACTGGTGAAACAATGTTGTAGAAAATGACAGTGTTTCCATGGTAACTACGGAGCCTCTGAGCGTCCAAATGGGTCATATCTGATGACCATGAAAAGATGAAGAACTG
>JAPQRP010057435.1:0-23206 GCA_037367295.1 Apogon hyalosoma | reverse complement strand
GGAAGCTCTAATAAAAAAAACTATAATTTGTATCATGAAAGATTTTTTTTTTGCGGACCGGTACCAAATGATCCACGGACCGGTACTGGTTGGGGACCCCTGGTCTAAGCGGTTTATATTTAAAGCATGATTTACCAGGTGGGAGACAGTCCGCATGGGGGGCACAAACCCGGAAAAGGAGATGATGTCTGGAGTAAAGGCACTGTTGAGTGTAATGAAAAAGCCCGAAGAGGGCGAAGGAGAAGAAAACGGTGAAGAGTAGGTGAAGCATGAAGACTTTAAGACACGGGGCTAATCTAAACCAAATGACTTCACCATCACCTCAAACCTTTTTGAGGTTTGACGACACTGATTATAAACTTCATGATTTTGAACTTGAGGTAGATCCTGAACATCATGTGTTTATTTCCATCTGTGATACATGTGAATACTTTACGGAGGATCAGTGAAATAACAGTGTTGATAAGGGTAATACATTTCAACTGTAGAAGTCTACACAAACTTCAGTCAGATCGAGGATTTTGTACATACAGTTAAAAGTCAGTTTAAAGTCATAGCCCTTTCAGAAACATGGTTGAAACAAGAGAAAGGTATTGATTTTCACATGGATGGTTATGATTTGTATTATGTCAACCGAACCAATAAGAAAGGAGGGGGAGTGGCCCTATTCTGTGACAGGTAATACGAAATGTAGGCCGGTTGAAAACAGTAACACAAAGCCATTGTTTTTATGACAGAAAAGAGCAACAAGAATCATATACAATGTTAATTTCAGCAAACACACAAATGAGTTGTTTATTAAATCAGGATTGTTTAAGGTTAAAAAGTTAGCTGAATTAAGGACATTGTTGATTGTGTTTCGAGCGAGAAACGGACTTTTGCTGCAAATTTGCAGGGATTATTTGTTTTAGTATCACAGGATGAAAAACATAGAAGGAGGTTTAATTTCAAACAGCGAAGGGTTCGGACTAATGTAAAGCAGATGTGTATTTCTGTTGTGGGGGTCAGAATGTGGAATTCTTTGGCAATGGACGAGAAGAGCTGTACAAATATTTTTCAGTTTAAGAGGTTGTATAAGGAGAGAAAAGAGAAGGTTTATAAAAACATGCAATGAAATAATTTTACTTACAGATTTAGGATTTGTTTTATTTTCATTGACTATCATGTAAACCGTTTACAGTAACAGCTGTAATGGCAGCTTATCTGATGTAAGCAGATACTTTAAGAAAGGGGCAGGTAATATAAGCTTTCTTCATCCTGCTCCTTTCCAATCATTTAGGTTGGAATGAATAAATACATGAAATGAATAAATAAACCACAGCGCCACCACTTTAAGAATGTCAACACTGTCAAACACAAACAAAGCAGTGATTCACCATTTATAACCAGTGGTGGAATCTAACCAAGGGACTAACACTGATACTTAAATAAAGGTAACATATTAAAAGCAGTATATTTATTAAATTTAACCCTTTACAGGGCACTCATAGAAATACTAAGAGATTCAAAATTTCAATCTTCTTGTGTTATTAGACATCGTCATCTACCTCCTCATCAGTTGGCATGACAACAGTCTCCCTTTATTGCCATAAACATGTTATAAGGTCATAAACTGACAAAAAAAAAAAAAAATAAATAAATCATCCATATGCACTATTTACAGCTTCAAAATTGATATAAAATTTCTGGGGATCACTGTATATTGTTATAAAAACCAACATGCTTCTTGACCTCACTGAGGCACATGATTGGCCTCATATTTAATGTTTGCAGAAATTGCTAAAAACATTCACTTGCCAGATAAAGGTTTAAATATGTTTGGCACTGGGTCACACACTGACTCTAAAACACTAATCACTAAAACTGCCGATGCTGAAGTTTACCCAAGAATCTGACTCAGACTTACATTTCAGAAGCAATACTGAAACTAGTGATGTCGAAAGAAGACGAAATCTGAGAGACCTTCACCCTTTGATGCAGCTTTTAGTAAAAAAATTACCAATATCCAAGTGTCAAGTGTCAAATATCAGCACTTCAGAAAAGTGAAAATAAATGCAAAATAAAAGGAATGAAAATGCAAGAGGAATTCGATCTAATTACATCTGACACCGAATGAGGACATATAAATGTATTTGTATCTCTCATAAAACAACAGTGTCTCAGTCTTGGCATAAACATAGATGGAAGTTTTTACATGAGATATTTAGATTTTTGCTCAAGAAGCTACATTTCAACATGTAAAACCAATGAAATAGTGGTCGGACAGTGGAGAAAACCATGTGGAATAAATCCAGCCACATCCTCTGGTTCTGCCTTGATTGAAAATGCAGTGAAAATTCTCCGGTGTTTTAAAACTGGACCTTATAATTAATGATTTTATATGGAAAAATACAGATGAGTATGACTAAAACTGAAGATAAATAATTAGAATAATGTGTGTGACTGCTCTTAAACCACTGTTAAACATGAGCTGACGTCTGCGTTGAACCGCTTCCTGGATAACTTCACAGTTTGAGAGCGTGACATGATGTTCAGCTGTTTTTGCATTGGAAATGATCAGTATAAACATTACCAGAACATTTCGGAAAAGGCAAATCACAAACTTGACCTCAGGCCGGTGTTTTCAAATTTATCCACTCTGGGACCCGGTTTCAAAAAGTTGCGGTTTCGGTGACTGAAAACGTCGGTTTCGTGTGGACGAAAGGCCTATCCGATACAAAACTTTTGGGGATACGACCGAAACCGCCTTCGTATGGACAGGGTTAGACAGGCGTCATGCTGTTCTGATCCCATAGATGCTGGATTGGTTGAGATCCGGTTGTTGTTCTTTAGATACTTTTGGAAGGTTAACACTTCACACTGAGAATGAACAACAAAATCTGGAGATGCTCTGACCCAGTGATCTGACCATCACAGTTTCTCCCTTGTCAGATTTCGTCCATTTTGCTGTTTCTAATACGTCGGATTCGAGGGCTAAATGTTCACTTTCTGCCTAATATACCCACCCACTGACAGGTCCCACTGGAATCAAATAATCCATATTAACACCACTTCTTCAGAGTGTCATGGCTGATCAGTTTATGTCTCATGCATTTTAATCCCAGTTGTGTGTGGACAGTGGTTTCTAAGAGAGTCGGACGTCGCATGTTTGGGATGAAACCTTCTAAAGAGCAGCAGCTTTGACCTACCTTCAGCACAGCTTCGGGGAAGTTTCTGTTGAAGAACCGGACCACCTCCTTCACATTGGAGCTGCTCTTTGTCCTCACGGTGATCATGTACCCGTCCCCAAATCTGGAACCAGATAAAACCAGAGTCTGTCATTTCAAGAATAAAGTCATGGAGTCACATTAAGGGGATGTGAAGCAACTGCTGGAATAAAATCAACCCCATAATGTGGACGACGGGGATGATCAATTATATACGCAACATGTAAAAGAAGAAATAAACCTGTTGAAGAAAGACTACAGGGAAAAATACTGGGGGAGAATTTGTGTATAATGGACTGTACCAGTGCTTGTCTCCTTGTTTGTTCATGTTATAAAATGTAATAAAAATACATATGAGCTTTTTTTTTTTTCTTTTTTTTTTTTTTAACTTCTTTCAACCTCGGTCTTAGTTCCAAGTCCTTTTATCACAGTCCAGTTAGGTTCATACCGTCTACTAGAACTTATCCAGATTTCCTTTGCTTATTTGTCAGACAGATGGAAAAAGAGTTGATTCTTTAAAAATAAGAAGGTAAAAGAATCAACTCTTTTTCCATCTGTCTGACAAATAAGAAAAGGACATCTGGGTACTTTTATCACAGTCATTTATTTATCTCTCTTATCTTTTATGTCCTGGTTCACGGACCTTGGAGCCATGGAGAACTTTTATTGTATCATATGTGTAGTCAACTCTTGTTTTGGTTTCATGTTGAGCATCAAACTATCAAAAGTATGTCATCATCATCTAGTTGCAAAACAAATCTACCTGAACCTGGGAATAAAATACAAGCATTCGGGGAAAAAAAGTACTTTTCTCCTTCATCTTCCTCACAATATTTGTATAAAATATACTGATACATTGAGAGTTGTCAAAATTCCCAGCTGACCTAAACACAGCAGTCTGCTCTTTATATTTTTGATAAATATGATACTGCTTATATAACCAAAATACAGCATTTGATTAAAATATGTCATCAAGGTAAAACTACAACTCTATTTGTGTAACAATGTGAATTTTCTTTCTGAAACATTACTTTAGTTAAGATTAATGCTCTAATTGTTCCATGTTATACCGTAATTATAAAAATCCAGTCATCAAGACACAATTTATGGCCCAATAAAAGATTCTGAGCAAAATGCCATAAAGTTTAACTCCACAATTCAGCACAACGTACACGACTGCCTTGTATAAATTGGAGACTTTAACCCATAAAGACCCAGTGTGACTTTGGTGGCAGCTCTCGAATGATTTTTTTTATCTGTATTTAACCTTTCTTAAGTAATTTATCACCATTTATCGTAATATTATCCTCTGTATTTTGCAAATTTTCAGTGCAAATGAAGTATTTTCTTATATTTAATTCAGCAATCGTGTAAATATTCATAAAAGCTCAGATTAAAGTTGAAGATTATTATATCAAACACAGAGAACACTGAAGAAAAAGTGACTTTTTCAGCAAATATATGAATAACTGAACATAAACCCTGTGTCTCCATCCACTGTCACTGATCCAACTCCATGGGTTTTACAGGTGAATCAACGCTGTAGAAGATGATGGTGTTACCATGGCAACTACGGAGCCTCTGAGCGTCCAAATGGGTCATATCTGATGACCATGAAAAGATGAATAACCGCATTTTACCTGAATTATTTAACCGTGTTGACAGACTTAGTGGATCAGCAGGTATTAAACATTATAGATCAGTGGACGCCTTCGGTCGACGGTGGATGTTTGGGTCTGTGTGGGTTAAAGCTGACTCTCAGGTGTTTTCGGTGAAGTGTTTGACGTCTTCCTACTCACCTGTTCTTGAGGTGCTGGATGCTGCCGAGGCATTTGAACCTGCCGTTCACCATGATGCCCAGTCGGGTGCACAGAGCCTCACACTCCTCCATACTGCGCGAAAATACAAACGTATGACGAACGTGAAAGATGGTACACAAGAATGTGGTAGAAATGTCTTTAAATGTGGCTGAGAATCAAAAAGAAAGACTATGACATAATAATCTGTCACATCCAATGGACTCTAAAAGCTTCTATTTGACCTGAGAGCAGATTATTATTGTCTATACTGTTTTTATCTTATTGTTGTTTAGACTGTAAATATATTTCTCAGGAATTGCAAACCAGCCAAATACTTTATCTTTGTGCAGAACATCAGATGTTCTATAAGTTCACTGTTTCACTGTTTCGCTGTCTCTAATAAATAAAGCAGTAAATAATGGAGAAAAAAAACTACAAATGGACCACCAGATCATTTATTAAAAGGCCCAAGTAAAACAAATGAGACTGGAATGAAAAAAAGGTGACAAATCATTCCAATCATACAATGAAATAATTCAAAACACTCACCACTAGCAGCATCTAGAGGTCATCAGTGGTATTACACCTTTAGATACTTGGCTTAATTTTGGAGCCAAGGCCATCCATGCATTTAATTCTGTAATCTGTTGTATCCTCTGGTGTACCCCACGGTTCTATCTTGGGACTACTTCTAGTTTCATTCTATATGTGAAACTTCATAAATAAACTCCAGGTAAATGACAGTAAGACGCAGGTTTATAGATGAGACACTTGCCCCTTGGTGCTTGACTGGAGGCCTGAGGCAGGTGTAAAAGTACATGAGGGCCTTTCAGTGGGGTCTACTCATAGTGTACTGTACATCATGGATAATTTGGATGTACTAAGGTGAGACTGTTGGCAAATGACGAGTAATAACCTCAGCTGAAACACAGTATTTCATCTGCTAAACATAAATTAATACAGGCTCAGAGAGACACGTCCGAGTCAGTAAGACCAAAAAAATCAGTATTCGTAAATTTCAGACAGCGATGACCTGTTCTGTCAAAATAAAAGCGATACCGACTGAGGTCTGACCTGTGTGACGTGAGCACCACTGAGCGTCCAGTCTTAATGATGTCGAGGATCAGATTCCAGAGGAATCTCCGGGCCTTTGGATCCATTCCAGTGGTGGGCTCATCCTGGGAAAGCACACAAGATGTTCCAAAAAAACCACAAAAAAACAGGTCAAATTCAAAATTTACCGTCACTGAGGAGTGTGTTGTCCCTTCAGGCGTTCGAATCAGATCTACCAAGCATGGATCCTTGTGTTTTTGTTGGTTTTTAATTAAAATGTGTCATGTAGAGACTATGACAACATGATATTTAATACACAGAGGTGGCTGAAACACTGAGAGAACCTACAGAGGTCTAACAAACCTTCAGGTGAAGTCCATATGGTACAAAAACAGAAGGACAATGTTCATACACTTCCACTGACACTGACCAGGAATATGAGTGAGGGGTATCCGATCAGAGCGATGGCAGTGGACAGCTTCCGTTTGTTTCCTCCGCTGTAAGTGCCTGCAGGTTTGTCAGCGTACTTGGACAGCTCCAGCTTTTCTAAGGCCCACTGCACCACCTGGTGGAGAAAATGCAAACGTCAGCCTGTGATAGTGGCGCTGTGTCTCCTATAAAGTTATACTCATAGTTTATTTTCAGTCATATATGCATTTCAAAACACAGGAAGAAGAGAGAAATAATACAATTTGACTGAAAAAGGCTCGGGCAGAAGAAAATGTTGTTAATGCCTTCCTACTTTACAGTTTAACCCTGTAAAGCCTGAACCATTAAATCACTGACAGAAAATTCCAGTTCTTTGAAACTGGAGCCATTAGTGGTCCTTCTGAACAACCCAAAAATGCTTTTTCAAATATCAATTTCTTTTGATGAGTTTCAATTTTGTATCATATTTGATCCATCGGGTCTCAATGCTCAAATATTATTATTTTTGAACAAATAAAAACATAATTTAACACAAACATGTCTAACAAATTTACTCCTTTTCTAAATTGCCAAAGTTCTGCCTCTTTCCTCATTAATGTCAGTCTTGTAGTGTCACTAAAGGCCTCTGGTGAACGAATTCCTCCTCCTGGTGGATTATCTGTGTATCACATGTGTCTAATTGTATATGTCAGGTTTTTGAAGACAAAAAATATAAATTTGCATCCATCTCTCAACTCATATTTCCTTTCAGACACTGAAAATAAATCAATCAATTCTTAAGTTACAATATACAAATGTAAAATATACAAACATTATATATAAAGCAGAAAAAGGTCATTAGGCACCTCTCCCACGCTTTAACTCATATTTGGATTTTTTTTTATTTGTTTCTAATTTCCAGCAGTGGGATTTCCAGTGAGATTTTTTTAAAAATGGGCATTTGACAAATGTGATTAAAAACAGCCCGATGGAAACGTACTGGGTGAATGTGTGTGACTCACCCGGTCCTGGTCTTTCCAAGGAATACCACGAAGACGAGTGTAAAGCTCCAGATGTTCCCTGGCGGTCAGGTCGTCAAACAGAGCGTCAAACTGTGGACAGTAGCCGATACTCTGCTGCACACGCAACAGGTCCTTCAGGATACTGCACAGAAACAGACACACTCAGGTACCATCAACTACAGTATGTGGACAAAAGTATGTGGAGATTCAGGTGTTTCTTTTCTAACAGGGGTCTGGGATACAAAACAATAATGACTAATGAAATTAGATAGTTTTATATTCAAATAAATATCATTGCATTGGTTCGTTTGGTTTAAATTGTTATCTTTGCTTCCAAAATGCCTCAGAGATGGTTTTAACTTAATTTCTCTCAACACTGATTCATTTTTATTTATTTATTTATTCTTTTAAATCTATGACTATGATTTTAAATGTTCTACCTCTAAATTTCTAAAATACATTTTGTGTTCTGGCTGTAAATAATCATTTTCTACCACAGCTAACCATCTACTTTCTTCACTTTTTCTTGTTTTTATTACTTTTTTTATTGATGTTTCTAAACTATGTGGACAAAAACATTGGGACACATCAAGTCTACAGCTGTAAGATGTCCTGTTCATGAGGATTTCAGATAAAAACATCAATATTTCCTTAAAGTTTAATGGGGGAATTTTTCCTCTTTAGTGAGATGTGAAGAAAGTAGATGGTTAATTGTGGTAGAAATTTATTATTTACAGTCAGAGCAGGAAAAACAGAGGTAGAACGTTTGAAATCATAGTCATGGATGAAAAAAATAAAACAAAATTAATGTTGAGAGAAATTAAGTAAAAACCATCTCTGAGGCATTTTGGAAGCAAAGAGAACAATTTAAACCAAACTAACCAATGCAATGATATTTATCCCAATATAAAACTATATTCTGACATTAGTCATTATTGTTTTTATCCCAGACCCGTTAGAAAAGAAACACCTGAATTCAACATGTCCACATACTTTTGTCCATATAGTGGATGTACACCACAGTGTTTTTTCCCATGAAGCCTGTGTTGTAGCACTGACCTGTTTCCATTGATGAAAGCCTCTCCCCCGGTGGTGCACTCGTCTCCCGTCAGCATCTTAAAGGTGGTGGTCTTCCCCGCTCCGTTCACTCCCAGCAGCCCGAAGCACTCACCAGGACGGACCCCCAGACACAGCCGGTCCACCGCCAGGATGCGACCCATCTTCCTGGATTTATAAACCTGACAAACACGGCACAGGAATAAACACAGCAGCCTCTTCCACGCCCTACATTTATAATACTGTTTTTAATTGTCACAAATTGAGCCTCATTTATAAAAAAAAAAAAACATCTTTTGGTGGCATTAGACAAAAACATCCACATCAAAAACTGCCATAAATCTCTAAACCAGTTTAGTCCTAATTATAGATATCATATAGTCTTTTATTTAACCATCCAAATCTGTCTGTTTTGTGATCTGATCTGATCCCTCTATGTTTACAATGGAAAAAAACCCATAGATTAAATACTACAGAGAATCAGTTTTTGAGTTTTTGCATCAATGATCAACACCAACAGAAAGAAAATGAGTTTTTTAAGGAGTTTTTATTTCTTGTGCATCTGGAAAAAGTCATGCTAGTAAAAAATGAATAGCATTTGCATTATCATAAGGAAAATGTCAGAAAAAGCTACATTTAAATGGACATAAATCTTGCGAGTGAGGCACATGGATGAAACCGGTTACTTTATTTCCTCAAATAAATAATGGAAGTCAGTTACAAACTAATTACAAACTGGATCTCTAACAACAGCTGGGGTGGGGGTTGACATGAATTAATAAAGTTTGGTTCTCAAATACAGGTGTTAAATAAATTAAAAATCTGGCATCTGTAATATAACCTGTTACCAGTTAAAAGACACCGTTCGCTTGTAACCCTAACCCTATTTAATTTAAAACACTGAATGATATAAAGCTGTTGTTTTCTACAGTTGTTGTTCTAGATCACTCATCTGATTTGTTACTGTTTGATCGTGGTCACTGCAGGTGTGTGTGTGTCTAAATATTTCAGCCAAACTGTCATTTGTACAAACTTTAACCCTTAAAGACCTAAACAGCCACTGGCAACAAAAAGCATCTTCTGATGTAAAATACTAATTAAATTAATAATTCAGCTTCTTAACGGCATCAGATAGACACCCATCATTTTCTGCATCATTGATTCGGCAGTAAAGCCCGTGTAGTTTGACAAATGGCATTGGTTGTAGAATGATAAATGATCTATTTGGCTTAGAAAGTCAGTTCTTGATCCTAATACAACCTTTTGTAAATATTAAACAGAGGGAATCATAGGTACAGGCCTCTAATAAAAGCCTCTTTCAAATATAGAATGAGAAAATTAGACACTGTTTGAGGAAATACAGTGAAATTTGATGTGATAAGAAAATAACTACAATAAAACTGCAGCTTTAGTGGTTTCCTAAATGTTAATGAGCAGGCGGTTCAACCTTTGTGAGGTTCTCGATCTTCAACATGTCGTTGTCGGCGTCTCCTCGCAGAACCCTGCGCCGCTCACAGGCCACGTCTTCATCATCGTCTTCGATGGGCTGACAGCTGACCGGGACCCTCCTGCATCAACACAAACACTTCATGGTCATGTATCGAATGCAGGCTTTTCTTTACTATTAGTATTATTGTAGGTCTTAGGCGTGAACGCAGCAATAATTTCAAATGAATGTAAACTTCTGGAAGCTGTTTATTCTTTGATGTTTGTGTGTTTTACTGTATCTGTAACAGTAAGGCGGAGATGGCGTTCGCTTACAAAGATACGTAGCTGCTAATTCATGTGAAACGACCCCCAAACTTTCCCCAAGATACTGATATAAATATGAGTTGACTTTTGATTTCATGTCCTATAAATACTGTCAGCTTTCTTTCACCGATAAAATATGGATAATGGGCAAAAAAACATGGAAAAAAAATATTTCAGATAATTCCCAACCCTTTCTTAAAACCAGACAGAACCCAGTGCTTGTGAAAAGCTGTAAAACTCCATTCTCTCTTCTGTATTTACCCCAGACTTCTTCCCTTTTATTTGGTAAAGTTACTTCACCCATAAGGGACTACCATTGTAACAGGTCGCCTAGATTTCTTTATGTTATTTTTGCAATAAAAGGGTCAGAAATCATCTTTTTTTGCCAATAATTTTGCACCTTTTTTCAGGAAGAACTTAACTTTCAATATCTATGATATTTACGATATCCTCCATCCCCACATACACACCCACACTCACCCCTGACAGTTGAGAATGGAATGCTTTTATCTGTCTTTTATTTTCCCTATGATGCTTTTAATCCCTTTTATTTATTATGATGTTTATTTATTTATTTGACGTTGCTACTGCACTGTAGTCACAGATTGAGGAACAAGATCTCATTCTCTTGTGTATGTAATTGCACAGTGAAAATGACAAGATAAATCCTTGAATCCTTGAATAATTTGTGTGATTGCGTATGCAAAACTGTGGTGCCGGAGACACAATCATCTAAAAAAACAGAGCAGATATGAACTGTTGAGGTAAAGTAATTATACAGCTAGTGCTTTATATGTTTAATTCACTACAATATGAATTCGGATTAACAACAAAGGTGACTTAATTGCTTGTAAATAATAAAGTGCAGGAAATAAATTTAATTTTTCCACAAAATTTGCAGTACAAGTGTATTGCATTATGTGTATTTTCGTTTAATTTTGTGGTTTTGACAAAAAACTGGCTGCCAGTTCTGTCTTAGATGAGATGTTCATTCATTCTGAGGCTGAAACCTAATGAACCTGACGTCATATCTGAGAAAACCCCTTCACTCACGGCGGTTTCCTGAGGAAGTTGTACTGGCACAGGATGGTGATGAGGAACCCGACAAAGCCTTCGATTGTCATGGCAACGAGTCCCCTGGTCACGATGTCCCACTCGAATGGAGACTTCATTTTGTCAAACTGACCTGCAAGTGCACGTGTAGAAATACTTTAACATCTCCGTTCTATGTCTGCCTTTATATGAAAGTGTTGAGTGTGGAGGCTAGAGCGGATGTTTGCCTGATATTTATTATCTGTCAGGATTTATTATACAGCAGATAAAAATAAATAAAACTAGAACAGCTGACTGAAACAAAAGCAACAAAAATAAAATCCCTAATCCAATATGAGTCAAAATGAAATAGAATTGTGGGTAAAATCAGCCATGTTGTTGTCTCCCAGTCTGAAAGCTTTATGGTTTAGAAGAATAAACAGCCTTTACAAAACATGGGGCCTTAAATTAGAAATAATTTTTGATATCATGCATTCTTTCAGTTTCTATAAATCAAGTTCTCTTCATAAAAGCTGAAACACTCAAACTAACTTGAAAAATAAGACAGCCACCCCTGCAATTAGTCAATCCCTCAAAATAAAAATAAAAAACTTTATGCACTAGTAAAAAATAAAACCAACATCCCTGTATCTCAGCGTCATGTTCTATGAAGAATCAATACCAAGTTGAATTTGGGAGGTTGTCAGGTTTTGCCGCTATGTTAAGCTACATTCAGACTGTAGGCAAATGTGGCCCAAATCCGATTTTTTTTGTCCATATGTGACCGGTATCCGATCTGTTAGAGACAGTTTGAACAGCACAAATCCGATTTTTTCAAATCCGACCCAGACCACTTTCATATGTGGTCCTAAATCTGATACGGACTTCGCATTTATCCGACCTTTACGTCACTGAAATACGACAAACGTCACAATTCTGCGTCCCAGGAGGAGGAGTGGCGGGAAAAAACATATTTCCTTCAGTAAACACAGTGTCTGCGTGGTCATGTATTATGTCAGGACCTCTTTTGCGCTTGTGGGTCACTTCAGGGTCGCATTCAGTTCGTACTCAAAACTGACAGAAGTCGTATTTAATGTGTGATATGAACAAGCACAAAAAATAGAATTTCACCCAAAAATCCGAATTGTGCATTAAGACCTGCTGTGTGAACGTAGTGTTAGTCCTGTGGTCTTTATGCAGGAGATCAATGTCCCGACAGAAGTGGGTGGATAAGTCCATATAAGACTTCCTATCAGTGATCAATAGGAACTATATTCATATCTGTAAACCATCAAAATATGAACCATTATAAGTAAAGGCAACATTTTTATATTTCAGAAATTCGTCAAAAATTGAAAAAAAAAAAAAAATCTGAAAACTGCGAAGAAACTTTGTAGACATTGTCCCAGGGAAGCTACATATAAAATTTGGAATGAAACTGACCAGTAGTTTCGGAGGATAAGATTGTTGAAATCTAGACCTTGGTGACCTTGAGTTCAACCCTTCAAGGTCACGCAAGGTCAAAGGTCACGAACCCAAATGAAAGTCCATATATGACTTCTATCAGTGTTTTATAGTAACTATACTGATATCTGTAACCATGTCCATGTTATAAAGCGTCACAATATGGTATAATATGAGTAAAGGCAAACTTTTAATAATTCAAAAATTCATCAAAAATTTTAAAATTCAAATTTCAGAAAACTGTGATCCATCTGGAAGCTACATGTAAAACTTGAAATCAATCCAAACTGTAGTTTGGTTGGAAAAGATGTCTGAAGAAATTGATAACGAAGTGAATAAATAAAAACAAAACCTCCTTGAAAGTTTTGGCGTTACAGTTTGTCGTGGATGCAGGCTGTGGCCGTACCTATTTTGGCGTAGTATTCGTTGATGTATTCGTTGTAGGCCATCTCCATCAGGCCGTGGCCCAGGTTGTAGTTGGGGAAGATGAGGAAACAGGACTTTAAGTAGCTGTTGACTTTCTTCAGATCCTGAAGGAATAAATACAGACGGTGAGAGACAAATGTGACTGAATCTGTCATTAAACCTTGTCTTTTAAAGTCCAACGTTGTAACAGAATCTCATTGGTCCGCAGCACTTTATTCACTCCACCAATAGCAATGCGGTGTAACGGTGCTTTATTGTTAGTGTACTTTTTCATTATTCTGTTTGCTTTTCTACATTAACTGTCATATCAGAGCTGCCGAACTGTATTTCACTGTTTTAAAACACTGACAGTCAAATTCTTATTTCATCTTACTCATTAGTCATGCCTTGATCTTTATAGTCAACCATACAGGTAATGTGATGAAACCCAAACCCTGATATTTTAACTATAAACATCTAAATCTAAAAAAAAAAAAAAAAAACTGCAACCATAAGAAAAAAAAAACAAAATGTAACTCCAGTTTCCCATGTGAAGTCCAGTGATGGGTCCATTCAACCGTAGCGCTGTTGACTTAATTATAACCTTTTTGTGTGCATACTTGGATGTAGATTGTACAAATATTGTACTGATATTTCCTCCTAGGTTTCACTAAACCTTTAAGACTCCAGGATTCCAAAGAAAATGCATCTATTTCTGGAATGACCGGAACATGATAACCATGAAAGACCTAGAACTAGATTTGTGGTAACTATAAATTTAACATTTCCAGTGTGATTTATCGCCATTTATTATTTTATCCTCTGTATTTTCCACTGAAAATCAGGTCTTTCCCTATATTTAATTTACAGAAGTGAAGAAAAAGTGATGTTTACAGCTAAGTATATCATTAACTGAATGTAACAAGCATCTGCTGTGACTGTCATTGATCCAACTCCATGGGATTTATGAATCAGTGTTGTAGAAGATGATGGTGTTTCCACTAACACTAACATTATTCGATTGTTACGTCAGTTTTATATGAAAATTAGCTGGTTTCGACATAACATACCTCTAATAACTATAGTATCATATGGACGTATCGATATCAGAAAGAGCTGATACTATGGAAAAGTTGACATAAGATGAAAAAGCAGTGGTTTCTAAATGGACACTGTTTGTTCCGTTTCTTCGGATCATTTCATTCTTAAAGGTGCGGCGTTCCAGGTTCCATGAACTGACCTTGTCGTGCTCAAAGAGCTGCAGGAGGAACGTGGCCACGGTGGCAGTGATGCCGATGAAGAGGTTTATCACGATCAGGAAGACGTAGGCCGTACTGGGAACCTCGAACCAGAAGGACGCCGGGTACATGATGGGGGTGATGGACCACCTGGACGGGGATCAGACCGTTAACCCTTAGATGCATAACTGGGTCAAAAATAACACAGCGAGGTTGTTTTCTTACAAGATCTTTGTAATGAAAAGTTATTGTTATTTCATATTCCAAGCATTTCTCAAAAAAACATATTGACATCATCTCATTAAAATTTTTTTACGTACCATTTATAGATTTTATGAAACTGTAGTTTTGGTATTACTACTCCAAGCTTCCATAGGTGGGTCAAAATGACCCACATTAATTTACAATGGAATTACATCTGAACCTTTGATTCATTTACAGCAAAACCAAAGGACTCATTCACTCTTAAAACATATTTCAAACATGAAATCATTCTTTTTTGGACCAAAATATAATGCAAACGATCATTTTCAACTTGACAAATTGACAAAAGTGGCAAAAAACACATTAATTTTAACGTGGGTCATTTTTAACCCACTTATGGACGAGTAGAGGTTCCAGACAGCCGTGCATCGAAGGGTTAAAAGAGGACGTTAAAAAGACTGAAACAGGACTGAGTTGATGATAATGTCTTACATTAGAGGTTGTGAAGCCACAGTCTGTAGCTGCTGTGTTTTCTAGGTCACACAAGTGGAAGGGGTATTTTTTTTTTTTTACTTATTTATCACCAGAGACCATAATGAGGCCACAGCAGTGGGTTTATCCACTGCACTGGGCTTCACCTGACATTTTCTACAACCAACTTTCTTGGGAAATCAAAAGGGAAGCTTTAACTAATGTTCTCCTCTTTCATGTTTTAGAGGTCAGACTGAGGTTTGATGTGGTACCGATGGATTTTTATTTTCAATAAAGGAGAAGATGAAGAAGAAGAGGAGGAGGAGGAGGAGAAGGAGGAAAAGAAGAAGGAAGAGAAGAGGAAGAAGGAGAAGAAGAAGAGGAGGAGGAGAAGAAGAAGGAGGAGAAGAGGAAAAGAAGAAGAGGAAGAAGGAGAAGAAGAGGAGGATAAGAAGAAGGAAGAGAAGAGGAAGAAGGAGAAGACAGAAGAGGAGGAGAAGAAGAAGGAAGAGAAGAGGAAGAAGGAGAAGACAGAAGAGGAGGAGAAGAAGGAGGAGAAGAAGACAGAGAAGAGGAAGATGAGGAGGGAGAGGAGAAGAAGAAGCAGCAAAAGAAGAAGGAGGAGGAGAAAAGGAAGAAGAAATAGGAGAAGAAGAAGAGAAAGAGGAGACGAAGAAGAAGAATAAGTGGACAGTGCCAGCCACCCTTTCCAGTACCATCTGGAGTGATTTCAGGACTGAGGTCCAGCTGCTGCTCACATCGGTCGGACTAATGCCTCACATAGAAGGTAAAAAAAAAACAAAAAACAAAAGTATGTGACTCACCCATAGAGGAGGAAGAGGGAGAGGACGGCTGGGAAGTTGGTAGGGGAGGTGTAGGCCGGCAGGTCGAACACAAACAGAATAATAACACAACATGTGGCAGGAACCAGGTAGTTGAGCTGAGGACAGAGGACAGGAGCACCATTAGACCCTTTGTCCTGGTTTGGCCCTAATTAGGACAAACGGGGTTTTCTAGGACAATTACCACACAAATACACTGGGTTCACGAGTGTACATGAGCCACACTAAGACCAAGACCGATCTGAAGCACTGCAACACTACACAAACCCCGCAACTCTTATTGAAAAACCCACAAGCTGCAGCTCAAGTGAGATTTCTGCACTTTTTAAAGGCAGACTTGTTTTCTTTTGCTCATATTATGCTTGAAAACCTTAAAAAATCCGAGTATATAAATCACTACTGAAGCGGGCGTCTCCTCCTCACCATGTCCCAGATGTAGTTTGCCAACCAGTAGATGACGGGATCGCAGCCGCTGACAAACTGCAGATGTTTGGCCTTCGTTGATTTTTCTGCCACCAGGAAAACCACAAAGCTGGCAGGTACGAAGGACATGGCCACGATGATGAAGATGGCGATCACCACGTCGGTCCCCTGAAGCCTGGACATACAGAGGAGGACAGAGTTCATTCTACTGACAAAGAAAGACGCAGTTCACACACAGCGCATCTGCAGGTTTGAGGAGGATCAATTTATAGGACTTTTTAAGCCATTTTATCGAAGTATTTCTGGTTAAATGTCAGAGCATTCATTCACATAAATAACAACAGGCCTCATAGTCCCAGTAAAATACACCAAAAATATGCTAAAATACACTGAATTCACATAAAAATATACTAAAACACATATAATGTATGCTAAAATATGCTAATATACACAAAAATAAACTAAATACACCAAAAATATATTAAAATACATAAAGAAAATACACTAAAAATGCTAAGATACATATAAAGTATGTTAAAATATGCTAATATGCACAAAAACACATTAAATACTCAAAACATATACTGAAATACAGCAAAGACATATAAAAAATACACTAAAATATATATAAAGTATGCTAAAATATACTAATATACACAAAAATACAAAAACCTATACTAAAATACAGCAAAGACACATAAAAATACACTAAAATATGTTAAAATATATATGAAGTATGCAAAAATATGCAAATATACACAAAAATACACTAAATACACCAAAAATATGTTAAAATACATAAAGAAAATACACTAAAAATGCTAAGATACATATAAAGTATGTTAAAATACACTAATATGCACAAAAACATATTAAATACACCAAATATATACTGAAATACAGCAAAAACATAAAAAATACACTAAAATATGTTAAAATATATATGAAGTATGCTAAAATATGCTAATATACATAAAAATACACTAAATACACCAACAATATGCTAAAATAGACTAAAAATACAAAAAATGCGCTGTAATACACCATAAATATGTTTAAACACACTAAAAACACGTAACAAAATACACTAAAATATCATTTCACTGTGAATGATAAACAAAGCTTTTATTAACGCTCTGCTGCTGTTAGCTGATGATTCTGCACATTTACAGTATACGCCGTTTGCGGAAAGAAATGTACAAAAAAATAAAATAAAATACCGTAGCAGATGAATTAAGTCGTCCAGAACTGTTTTACCCAAGTAGCGGGTCAGGAAAAACTGTGCATCAGCCATTTTTAATTTCACTACGACAGCAAAAGCCTTGAACACAACACACTTATTATTTCAGATTCACTAGTGGGAAGGATCGATTTCCCGATGCGACGTGAAGGCGGCGTTAGACTTTTGCACAGTACTTTCATAAAGGCTCAGTAAAGCACCTAAACAGCCTCTTAAGTCTCTGTGAAACCTGACAGTAGCTGTTTAACGCAAACCGTCTGTAAAGGCGTTATGACTAGTTATTCCTTGTTCTCTAGTTTAATGTGATAAACAGCCAATGAAGGGAATATATTTGATTATGAATCTGACACTAGATCAGCTTTTGCTTCTTTCTGTTCCTTTTCAGACTGTTTTTGAGTTTATTTCTACGTACATTCATGTTCCATTTATGTAATTGTTACCTTTTCTGTGATTAATGATCAGCATACGTAACTGACTTTGTTTTATTTTAATTATTATTATTTTATTATTATTAATTGGTTTGAGATAAATAAATAAACAAAAAAAAAAAAAATCTGTGTCATGATGTCCTGGATGCTGAGTAACTCACAGATAATCCAACGACAGGCTGGCACTGGTCCGATTCATGGGGTGGTTGGTCAGAGTGATGCCTGGAAACACAAACACAAATAAGACAAATAAACAAAGTCAGACCGAGCCCAGAATGATAAAAAAAAAAACCACACACACAACGACAGATGTGGACGAGCGCCCGCCACTCTCACGCTCAAGTCGAACTGCATTCTGGTCTTCAGTATTTGAACTGATAGCTTTATTGTCACTTGACACGTCACAGCAAACGACATTTGGACGCGCTGTCCTCCGAAACCGGTACGAGCCGCTGCCACGTTTCGGCGCCGCCACAAACTCAGAAGTTACAGTGCAAACAGAAAAGCAAGCGCAAACACAGACATACTTAAGACGTCATACATCAATGACATTATAGACGCGGTCACGTAACGGAGCTTTTTCAGTGGGTGGGGGAGAAAAGAAGGACTGTGAGGCAGACAAGGAGGGATTTGAGGGACGGAGGGGGGGGGTGTATGTTGTACAGTCCATATCGGGTGTTATCAGTCCGCTCTGCACACTATGTCCTGGCCTTGAATGCGTTGACTGCACGGGAGAAGATCCGATGAAGAAATCCAGCACACTGAAGCGTATTCGGCAGTTTCGGGCCCGACCATCGACCCCTGCCCTTTCGGCGTACCGTTCGCAGATCTCCCTCCGCAGAGGCCGCAGTTAAATAGCACCGCCTCCTCCTGCCTTTGAGCGCAGCGACTCATTCTGTTAACCTCCCGAGACCCAGCAATGCGTTTTTGTCCTCTGTGGGGGACAAAAGTTTGATAGTTTTACGTAAAAAATGCTGTTCATCGCAAAGGACAGTCTGTTAAAAAATAAATAAATAAATAGATTTTTTTTTTTTTTTTTAAGTGTACCTGAAAAAACTCTTGCACTATGCAGTTTCCAATCAAGACAATTGTTTAATGTAAAAAAAAAAGCTACAATTTTCACTTTCCTAGGTCTCAGGAGGTTAAACTGGAAGACTATCCCCCCCCCTCCTTTGGCAGGTGGATATGAAATATTATCTGAATTCAAATATTAAAGCATTAGGATGAAGTGTTGTTTGTTTAGTTCCTTTTAGTTCAACAAGGTTAGTGATAGGTTCTTTGTGACCAGATTTCTGTTTTTACCCTGTTTTAGTTTAAATAGTTCGACAGTAGGTTCAGATAGAAACCGTCTGTCTGCGTAAGAGTTAATTACCTTCTGTTCTTCATTTACATTCACGTCTAAACACACACACATTCACACACATAGTATCGTCAGACATAGGTGATAAGAAGTGAACTCACTGTTGGCGTGTGTTTACTTAGAGCTGAGGCCCCACATGTGTTTGATGTAGTTCGATAAAGCTAAGACCAGACCATCTGTAAGGGTGAGCCCGACCACAGGGGAATAAATGTGGAATTCATGTGACGTTCGGGACTCACTGTGTTGAGTCCGTCTGATTTGTGATCAGAATAAACTGTGTCAACTTTGAGTCCGAGCTGAATCCAGACTCATCCCTGGAGCTTCCGACGAAAGAACACGCCGACAGATATGTGATGTCATGTTTTTCCTTAAAATTGAAAAGATCAGATACACATTGAACGGATCAATGGGGACGTTTAATGCGGTATGGCATCCTTTTATTTCTTATGTAGAGCAGCTGAAAATGCACCTGGACTCTGGATAATGTGCGCTGTTCGGGTAATTGCGTAGTGGAACCCTTTGTTTTTTTTTTGTGGTTTCTTACACCTCGGCTTTATGTCTCGGTGTTTGTCTTACTTTTTGTACGTTCGAAAGGCTTGATAAAAATACACTGATAAAAACAAAAACAAAACATACGTAAAAAAAACCACACGTGACGTTGAATTTCGAAAAACGGCCGTGAGCTCTCACCGTACGCTGCGGGGTTTCCTTTGGACGGAGGCAGGTTGGCGCGCAGGATGGCGTTGTTGAGGACGTTCAGGTACGTCGGCATGCTGTGGTAACCTTTGTTGTTGTACAGAACCTGGATACGACAGGACAGTAATATTTACAAATGTCACCTTGGACACTTCGGATTATCTCACATATATCAGTGTCAGTAGTTCTGCTTTTATTAATGTGGGTAAATATACATATACTGTGCATATTATAATATAATATCATTACTTATTTATTATTATTATTATTATTATTATTATTACTACTACTTTATAATTTAATTCCACTAGTCCTTTCTAATGTGCAATTGCCTGTTTTTCACTAATATTTTAATAGTTATTGTTGTTACTATTTTCTTTCCTTTTGTTTTATAATATTTCTTAAATGTGTACATTCGGTGCTAATGTAATTTAACTTAATTTAATTTAAACTTCTGTACTTTCTCTGCTCATGTGTTAGTTAACAGTTTTATTTTATAACTTTTAAAGGTTGGTCTAATGGTACTTTGTGCGCATAAGTAGAGTTTCTCTCTCCTCACTTATGCAGCCGGTGACATATATGTATTTATGTTATTTATACACCATTATGTATTTATTTTCCATCATTGTGTCGTATCGATATTTTTCTTTTTGAGTTCTATTTTTCCTTCAGTGTAAAGAACTACGGTCCAGTATATTTCCTGGACAGTGACAGAAGTGTTAAATAAGTAAAGTACTTATTAAGGGGTACATGTTTACATTATGGTCTGATCAGAGCCAGAACACACTGTCATGTATAAAAAGACCTAAAACTATCAGAACTGTTTTCAAAAACTTTTACTCGTGTCCTTTATTAATCTCGATCTTCTTTAATTACATATAACTTCATATTGTATTTTTTTCATTTGTAAAAAAGTTGTGTATTTGTTCATTTTTTGTTGTAACAGTGCATCTTTCTTCAGCTCGTTCACAGAACAGATATTTTTAACCTAATGGGCCTTTGACCTGGTTAAATACAGGATCTCATCAACAGTCTGTAACGGGTTTAACAGGTTTGTTCGTCTTACCTGAGCGGATCTGCGAACCGCGATCTTACGAACCATTGGCGGTATCTTTCTCCCAAAGGATGCTGGGATTGACTTCTGGATGTTGCCCACTGTTATACCACCATACCTGTTAGAGTGGATTAATGAATTAATACATAAAGGAACAGATTTCAGAGTGATGGAAACTGTACCATCACATTAAAACTAAAAAGGAGAAAATGACTGTGTATGTTTTTTTGTCAATTATAATTAATAAAAAAACTGACTGATAGAACCATGACTGTGTGGCTTGACTTAAGAGATGTTTGTCTACCTCATTATTTCTTATTATTACTACTGTATTATTGGTATTTGTACAATCTATTTGTATGTGTATATGTATTTTTTTTAAGTTGTTAAACTCTTTTTGACAGGGACTACCTAAGCCTTAGAACGTGTGTCTTTTTGATGCTGGCCTTCCTGTCTTTGTTTTCTATTATGATGCACCACTACGAGCTATTACTAGGTGTGTTTAAATAAAAAAATAAAAAATGTGAATTACAAAAATAAAACAAAAAACTGATTGATGTGTATGTTTTACTGTTGTCTTTTGTTGAGATTATTATTTTTGTCCTTTTTTTTGGCTCTTATCGCTGACAAAAGTCCCATAGTATGAAAGAAAAAGACAGACAACTTGCAAAAAAAAAAAAAAATTGCATTAAAACTCTAAGTTTGTGCACATGCACAGAAATGTAATCAATAACCTTAATATGTTCAGGTTATAAGAATACATGATTTGATTTTGACAAAAAGTAAATAACTGGGTCCAAAACTGTGCAAAGTTTCATGCTGTTTTAAGGATTTTATCAGGATTGACCTCAAATTTGGCAAATATCACCAAGAAAATGTATAGAAAAAAAATAGAAATAATAATACCACCAAAATTAGTAACAATGAAATAAAGTTTAGGATTAAAAAACCCTTAACTGAAGTTCAAACCAAAATGACAAATTGGGATCCCATTACAAGCAAAGGCAAATTAGTAATAAAAATCAAATCAAAAGTTCATCAAACATTAAAAAAATCTAAATTTCTCAAAACTGTGGACAAACTTTGTAGACGTTGTCCCGATGAAGCTACAGATAAAACTTGAAATGAATCTGACCCGTAGTTTCAGAGAAATGTAGACATAGGTAGGACATATATTGTATTAAGACGACTAGATTTTGTGAACATCTTTTTTTTTTCTTTTTTATTTACATTATCTCTTTTCTTTATGAAACTGTATTTCTCTGTATATTGTTATCGTATTATATCTTATTGTGTACACCCCTCATTACATGTTCTTATCTTACTTTTTTCTGTATAAAAACTTCTTGAAAAATAAAACTATAAAAAAAGAAATGTAGACATTGGTGACCTTGACTTTGATCCTTCAAGGTCACTGAAGGTCAAAGGTCATGGACCCAAATGAAAGTCCACATATGACTTCCTATCAGTGCTCAGTAGTAACTACATTAATATCTGTGACATTTACATGTTATAAACCATCAAAATATGGACCATTATAAGTAAAGGCACATTTTTAATATTTCAAAAAATTTGTTAAAAATTCAAAAATCTAAATTTCTCAAAACTGTGATCAGACTTTGTAGACATTGTCTGGTGAGCTCCAAAGTAAAACATTAAGTAACCTCCACCGTAAAACGGCAGCAGTCATCCGTACCGGTGCAGTCGCAGTCTGTCTGACGTGAACAGCAGATACTCCGAGACGTTGCGTCCGGTGATGTCCACCAGGATGTCTCCGGTCACCACCTTGATGAGCGGAGGACGGCCCCCCACTCCGCTCGGGCAGGAGAAGCCGGTTCCCTGCATGGAGCAGGTGCAACGGACCGGCTCATGGATGGACAGAGGCAGCGTGGGAGGAGACGTGACGGGCTCTGAAGGAAGAGGAAAGACAAGAGCACCAGGAAAAAGGAACGATTAGAGTAGAGCAGAGTAGAGTGGAGTAGAGTGGAGTAGAGTAGAGTAGAGTAGAGTAGAGTAGAGTAGAGTAGAGTAGAGTAGAGTAGAGTAGAGTAGA
>JAPQRP010057410.1:0-23214 GCA_037367295.1 Apogon hyalosoma | reverse complement strand
ATTGAAAGTTATAGAAATTGTTTGATTGCAGTGATTGCCTCAAAAGGTTGTGCAACAAAATATTAAGTTAAGGGTACTATCATTTTTGTCCAGGCCTGTTTCATGAGTTTGTTTTTTAAAGTAATTCTGTTGGACCACAATTCAAAAGCAATGTCGGATTTTCATTGGTTAATTTTCATGGAATTTTTATTTATTATTACTTTTGTCAGATTCAAGTTATTTTCTATGACCATTGTGGGTTTTTCTTTCATTAACAGAGGGGGACCAACAATTTTGTCCACATGTGTATTTTACCTAAGAAAAACAAGTTTTTTCAAAAGTCGATTTGCCAGCAAAGAGCATGAGGAGGAGGAAGCCATCACAGAGGTTAACGCAGTAACCATTACTAGCTAATTTAAGCAAGGTTAGCAGTGAGAAGAAGCTGGAACACCCACTGGGTTAATAGCCCCCAGCATGCACATGCACAGCACATAGGATATATGTCTTAGTCTAAGAATTGATCTATTTGCCGCTTTGATAGATTGATTGATTTATACAACTAAAATAGTTTAAACTATTAAATAATGCAGGCCTTAAGGCTGTTAGAAGGTGAGGATGGAAGGAAGGAGGAATTTGTTTTACTTTCTCTTTAATTAAAGTCATTAATTTGCGAGTTTGCAATAACCCTGACTAAAGGTTAAATAATGACAACTCCAGGGCTTGTGCACACATAACACTTTTTTTTTTCTTGAAGAAAGGCACAGGCAGGTTACTTTAGGGATAGAAATATGGACACAGTTTAAAAACCCCCCCCCCCCCAAAAAAAAAAAAAAAAAAAAAAAAGACTTGCTAATAATACGAGCACTTCCATAAAAGTGAATGAATGAAAGATAGTCCTTGTCCATTTTGAGCCATATATTTATATTTTATCCTGTAAAAAAGCTACTTCTATGTATCATGTATATGCAGATGCATGTGTGTATCTGCAACATAGAATGATATAACAATGTACTGAACGTTTTGAAGGTTTTGTGCCAGGGGCCCTCAGTCTTAATCTAGATTTTTATGAAATCTCAGACCCACACACATTCATCCTTATAGTGCATGCTGTGGTTCCACCTGTACTGCTCTTTTTCTTATTGTTTACTTTACTGTATGATTCTAATGCCCACTTTATGGGTAGCTATTTTGCCATTGAAATGGTTGTTGCTGAATTAAACATAAATTATATGTTAAACTTTTGAAAATCTGGATTTGAGCTGTTTTGAAGATAGGAGTTACTAATATAGATTAAATCAAATTATAATAAAATCAGATTTAGTGAATCAAATATTAATATTTATAAAGTGTTTCAAAGGCATAATTTTGTACCCCAGAACCCCTGATACCTTCGTTCAGAAAAAAAAAAAAATCCAAAGCAATTATTGGAGAGCAGTGAATCTGTGCAATCTAATAGTGCTCTCAGTGTTCTTTTCGAGCTTTTAAACTAATTCGTGATTGATCGCTAATTATCGGTGACGGGGCCCCTGGAGATGGTCGAGCCCCTCCTTCCTTTTCACAGCGTGAAAGCAGCTATAACTTTCAAACAGTCGACTCTGCTCCTTGTTCTGGCAGCTCAATAGTCTTCAAGACGTTTGAATAATCATCATGGCCTTTTCCCAATACAGAAGGTGGAGCCTCTCAACAATAAAGCACTGGAAACCCAATATTACCTCATGGACGGTGCAATAGTCTGAGGCCAGGTAAATAGCCTTAATGATCAAAAGTTCTCTGGCTGCATCATAATTTCATGAATATGTCCATACCAATCATCTGATGAACTTCAATCCTGCGTGACTCCACTTCAACTTTTTCATTGTATTGACTTCTGTGATGAATCAAAAAACGTCGGATTGATAACCTTCTCTGGGTAATGACAGGAGTGTCTCTCTATATTGCTCACATCGATGTTTGGGTGTTTGGATGTGAATCACTCTTTGGCCTCGCCAACAAAAAGCATTAACAAGGAGCGTCATCGATGACAATGTATTTATTTTTTTCAAGGTTGGATCAATTGAGGTCGAGGTTTTGTCTTGGAAATCTATTCCCTCAATTTGTGCTCTGCTGCAGGTTCCAGACTATAAATGTGGAGTGCTGGTGTGCTGGTGCTGCTCAGAGCTGCTGTCCTGGATTAGGAAGAAGCTACACTGACTCCAGCTATGGAAATGGGCCAAATTATGCTGGTAGGTCCTGACCTATTTGACCAAAGTTCACTTAAACTAATGATTGAAATCTAATATAGTTTGCAGAGCTGCTCTAAGGACAGGTGTTAAGTGGTTAAGTGAAAGTGCTAATATCACACAGTACTCTACAAGTGAAAGTTCTGCTTTTAAACCCTTATTTAAGTAAAATTATGTATCATCACAAAATGCAGCTTACATTAACGTATGGAAAGGTAACCATTTTACTGTAAGATTGTGTTTTACTGTTTTTTGATTATGTTACTGTTGAATTAATATGCATATTGCATCCCAGGACTGTACATGTTTAAGGTTGAGTGTTGGTAGTTTAATCTACAGCAAGGAATCCTGTTCTATAAGATCATCATATGTTTGGAGAGGTGCTGTCCTGTGAGAACCACATATCTAAAAAGTCAGCTTTTCATAAGCTCAGAAAGGCAGGCTTGTTTTCAGTCATGTAATAATGCATTTTTCATCTAGTCAAAGGTATTTTTATGAAGACTTTAGTTTCTTTAAGTAAGAGAGTTTTAAACTCAGCTCAAATAGAAATTATTAATCCTTCATATGAACATTGTAATCAACATAGTGGAGTAGAAGTATAAAGTGGTATATAATGGAAACAACTGGTGTAACATTAAGAAAAAACTGTTTAGTGAAAGCCTTCATATGCTTTTTTGTTTTGCAGACATGCTAACTTGCCATAGCAAGTAAAACACAGGTTTAAGTAATAACATTAATAAATGGTGCCTGGATTGCATTAAGCATCTCAGTCAGCTGTTCCTGTGAATCAGCATGCATAATGGCAGAACCCTAGAGCTAGCTCATCTAAATGGATGCAGACATTATTAATGTTATTTTTAACACCTGTGGCTATCCTGCCATGAAAGGTCATAATGTCTGTTGTGAAATAAACATCTGCCGCTGCCACACATGGTGTAATTCTTTGAATCTCTTTGAAAGTCCACATGGGGGTGCTAGACCTCTATGTGTGGGTCTGCCTCATGTAACGGCTATTGAACAGCTACTGCAAACAAAAGAGGGGAGTAGGGAGTCACTGTCCTCTCTGAACAGTACTTTATCTCCAGTGTCTTACAAGGTATCACACTTTGCTTGTATTTTTGTATTCTGACAAGCTAATATGACACAGCTTCTTGTACGTATATAGACACACTTGAGCCTGATCTAGGTTAAAACAGGGTTAGCTCATATGGTACGTTGCTTATGATCCTTTGAATATTTTGAAAATATGAAAACTACTAACAGCATCAACACCTAGCAAAATCAACCAATAGTTTTATCAGTGGGTTAAGCTTGAAACAGCTGGGATTTTTTTTAAATTTCTGAATCACTTTAAAACAGGAAGGATTTAATTGCACTTTGTCTGTCAGCTATATTTTATAATCCAGTCTGATATATACAGGTTACAATATGTGTCTTGAAAACTTTA
Organism: Apogon hyalosoma; assembly: GCA_037367295.1. Lineage (NCBI taxonomy): Eukaryota > Metazoa > Chordata > Actinopteri > Kurtiformes > Apogonidae > Apogon > Apogon hyalosoma. Next base: position 19,569 of record JAPQRP010057410.1, on the reverse strand, counting down.
ATTATCACATTTTCAGGCCAATTTGTATTTTTATAAGACCCATCCACTAAAAGTTGTACAATTATAGTAAATAGTAAACTAAACACTTACATCTGATGTCTTGAATTTTTTTTAAGGATGTGTTGATGAAAGTGTCCTAAGGGATTGAAGATGTTAATTGTATGACTCTGGTTGGACTTAAGGAGTGTCTAGAGAAGATCTTAAAATGATAAAACATCCGCTCCTAATACTGTTCTAAAATTAAATGAATCACTATAGATTAGGGGTGGATATTGTGAAGATTTTATTGATGCTAATGCTCTTATTGATATTGCTTCTTGATCGGTTGCTGTAACAGTATTTCCATTGGTTCTTTTACCAGGATAGGGTTAAGATTAGGTTAGTGAGTTATTTTCTTTCTTTCCTCATTTATAGTATAGGCCTATAAAATTAATATATCCTCCTGAGACCCAGCAATGCATTTTTATCCTTTGTAGTGGACAACAGATTCACAGCTTTACTTAAAAAAAAATACTGTTCCATGCAAGGGACATTCCATTAAACAAAATTAATAAAATAAAAATAAAAAATGCATCTGAAAAAACAGTTGCATCATGCTGTTTTCAATCAAGGCAATCATTTCATGTAAAAAAAGCCAATGCTTTTACTTGCTGGGTCTAAGGAGAACATAATACATTTTACTGAGCAGCAAAGTGCAAAAGCAAAGATTTTGGACTGATCACTATCATAGTCTCTAAATTTGTTATGACAGGAATGTGAAACAAATATCCTAAATAATTATCTATTAAAAAGAAAGAGCTTTCACTCATAAGTAATAAAGCTTAATACCAAATTGTTATTATTTTGACAGTGTGGTGGTTTTCCTGTAACTTCCTGATCTGTAAATCCTCCTGTTTTGAATGTAAACAACAGGTCAGATGATGCTCTGGCTCTTTCAGGTTAAATTTATGAATGGACACATATTGAAACAATCAATGGGTCACTTTTAAACTTGTGTTCATATTCATTTACCTGTGTTCATTAACAGGCTAGACAGATGAAGTATGAGCTAAAGATCCAACTGTGTATTATTCCACCTGCACTTGCCGGACATTCACAAGGTGTGTAACAGATTGCTTGTGTTTCTACCCAAAGTTCCATGTCCACTTTCCTGTGTAGTTCTCTGGTGAACACTGGCCACTGTGTCTCGGATGTCAGTGTGTTTGAGCTGCTTGAAACTACACTGTGTAACACAGCTGACCCACCCCTCAGACACTCGAACCCAGGTCTCTTATCTTGTCTGAAAATCGCAAAAATGCATCACAGATGAATGTCATTGAAAGAGATTTGGTGAGAAAAATTTGCTTTTATGAAAAACAGCTTTTATGTTGCTATAATACACAAGAGACCTATTTTTCTACTTTTCTTTCTCCCGCACCATTAAGAAAACCAATAATGTGAGAGCTTATCGATACTCTGGCCTTTAATTATTTGGCCCTGGGGCTCATTTAGTACTGGGATTCAGGTCCCATCCCTACTATTGATATTAGACTCTGTTGGGAGGAATATCTCTTAAATGTACAAAGTAGAGAATACATGGCCTTTCATGTAATTTTTAAAAAAATATTCTGTTCTGCTTGACTCAAAGTGAATAATGTTGTTAAATATGTTGGATTACTTCAACATTGTGTTACTGTTATATATAAAAGTATGAATGAATGTCAAACATTACTGCTGTCTGAAGTAGACTGCTGTAGAGATGTAACAAAAAGCAATTTGATGCTTTGTCTGTCACCAAGGATGAAGACCCAATTTTTTCTTGACCTTTTATTTTTCACTCTATCAAGCTAGAATGAATAGCAGTAAACACAGATGAAAATATGTTAATGTGAATGCACAGTTCCATTGTACAATATTTTACCTTCATTTGAAAAGGTTTGCACAGTGTGGAAAAGGCTAAGTAAAAAGGAATGCCGTTTTATTAAAAGGTAGTTTGACTTGTATTTTGTTGTGGACAGTATGGACACAACATGTGTTTTTATCTGGTTGACTCCATTTCATTCCTCACTTTCAGATCTATCACAGGTTCAAGAAAAAGTTGGGACAGTAAAGCATTTTGTCCCACTTCTTTCTGCTAACAAGTCATAAGGTGTGCAACAGGATAGGGTCTTCAGTGTCACATTTTGTGGACTTGTGAACGACATGTGATGCTCCAAAATCTCACTGTACTTTTCAGCATCAGTGGTGCAACACAGACGTGACAATGACCTTTGCCAAGGACACTGACATGACCACAGACCATGACAGAGCCTGGCCTCCGAACTTTTTGCTGGTACCACTTTAAATGGTACTTTACATGTTTGGTCTGAAGCACACAACATCCAATTCTCCCAAAAAGCTCTAAATCCCATATGCCTCTGAACCTGTACCTCCAGACACAGTTAACATCCTCTTGGCTCAGTTAAGTTTTAACTGGCATTTGTGTCTGGAACTTTATTATAGAGCTTCACAAAGGTTTATTCTAACCCATGTGGTTCTATCAGCTATGGGTGAATTAAAATTCACTCTAATGTTGTGTGAGGCATCAGCTACTATGGCATCTTTTTTTTTTTTTTTTTTAACATTGAAATACATTTATAGAGGATAAAATTCCTTCCTGTGTAAGTTGACTAATATTGTTTTTAATCATTTCAAAAATTATCCTACATTTGTTGACAACGTAGCTTCTGGATGTACCAGATCATAATTACAATCACAATTATTTAATTATTTTAATTTGCTAGTGAATTGAAGTTGACCAGACAAAACATGAAATATAAGTCAAATGAAAATGCCATTTCTTTCTTTTTTTAACTTTGTTATTTTATTCAGAAATATTTATGTTGCCATGTAACAAATCCTATTCAACCCTTGGCTGCAGCTCATGATTAGATTCATAGTTTTCAATTATTAATTGTTCAGTAAATTGATCTATAAATGGGTGAAAAAGACCATCAGCATTTGAAAGCACAGAAAGATCTTTCAGTATCATATTTGGTCCATAAACCAAAGACATTAAGTTTATTGTGGTAGAGGAATAACAACACAGAAAATATTCAAAGCTGACAAAATTAAATCAATGAATTTATACATTTCCTTACACAAACTGCTAAAATTAAGTCATAATTATTAAAATAGTATAGCAGGAATTTAAAACCACCATCAGAAAGAGCAGCTTTTACCTTCACTATTTTCTCTGTAGTATGAAGAGGGTAAAATAGATAACATAAACAACAATACCAGAAGTTTACTGTTCAAATGAACATGCACCATCAATGTCCATTGTCGTGTTATGTTATTATGATGACATGTTTTTCATTAAACTGTGGTTGATTGTCATATGCTTTAAAAGTTATGTGAGACATGTTTTCCAGAATTAATTTAAAATTCCACACGAGTAAGAAGTAGTCAATACGATGCAGCATCATACTTCAATACAGGCTCCACACTGCTTAGCAAGTTAAACATGTCTGTGTGTTCTTTAGCTACTTGTTATTGGTTTATTGACTGAGGAAACGACAAAACAAACAACTGCCAGGCCACCATTATTGCTTTTCACCCTTCCTTTATGTGCACTTTGTGTCGGCGTGCTGCAGTTCACCATTGCACCTCACACATCTGTGTTTACATAGGAGCAGGTGGACAGACACTGTCCCTCTATTGCATGTAAACCGCTTGTCACTCTCTGCCCTCTTCAGAAAGCAGAGGCGGGTGGTTGGTGGTCGTTAGGGGTTAAGGTTGATGAACGGTGTGTCGTGTTTATCTGACCCACTTCATTTCATCCCAGACAGGCTGTGGGGGCTGCAGGGCTGTGGCCAAGCCAGAGGTAATGACAAGGCTTTGTCGGGTGCTGGGCTCTTGTCAGGCGAGGTCCAGGCCAGACAATAGCTGGGGTCACAGGTCCTCGGAGACCCGTGGTGAGATGGCTAATGAGTCAATACTGAGCTAAGAGGAGCAGGCTGGTGTGGTCTGCAGCCACAGGCTCAGATGGTTCTGACACGGCCAAGGCCAATTTGTCTGTTTTACTCTTGACATGAGACTGCAGTTCTGTGCTGTAACTGACTTATCAACAAGCATTTACAATACAGAGCATTTACAACAGATACCATTTTGTCACAGGTTTTTTTCAACAAATTCTGAATGACAATGATTTCACCCATCTAACTGTGTATAGCATAGAATACAGTAAAATTGAACCAGTAGCACCGAGTTACATAAGATCAACTGACGATTATCAGACCACAGTTTTGTAAAAATTAGGAGACCTGTTTGTTTGCTTGAGGGCACAGCCAATGTAGTCTTAAACCTGTGTAGTTTGTGCTTGATTAGCAGATCATACAAATCTGATGTCTGCAGTCAGAAAAGTTCTGACTAAAGAGAAGCAGATGAAAAATCTACCCTAAACCACATACACGCTTTTAAAAAAGGTAGACAGTCACACCCATTCTTAAAATGACCCAAGGGTAATTAGTCCCAAACTAACAGCTGTCTTTAATGATCAGTGTGATCAAAAATATATTTTCTGAGTGATGATGGCATCTATACTCTAATCTGAGATTCTGGGAAATACAATAGCTACTTAAATTATCATCTGCTACTCCTCTGTCTAGAACATAGTTTCTGTTTGGAAACATTCTTATATGTTGTCTTTATGTCTCTGATATGTTTTTTATAGTCTTAATATGTCCTTCCTATTAAGATTGGGTTTATCAGTGAGCACTTTTTTTTAGATGTTTGTATCTGGACTCTGTGATCTTTGGTTACCTATAACATCTAAGATGTGCAAAAAAATCTGAGACATTCAACCTAAGTACCAAACCCCCTTTGAGACAACAGAAGCACGTTTTGCTTCAATCTAACAAATTTTAATTACCTCTAGTGTGTAAAGCCGACTATAAGCCATCCATTCAAAAGAAAAAAGATGTCACAGATACAGATAATTTCATGTTTCTCCATACATAATAAAAATATGTTTTGTAGGATGAGGGAAAAATCCAAGGATTTGCTTTAACAAAAGAAAAAAGTCCACAAAGACAGTGTTTCCACACCTATGAACACCTGGCTTTTGAGATCAGGAAAAAGTGTGTTCTTCAATAAAAAATGAAGTTGTGATCATACAAATCTTTAGTTTGCAGAAATGTACAACGGCAACATTTTATCATAACGACTGCACTGAGTACAACACAGTACAAGACTCTGAGGAGAGAGGGTGTCAGTGTTTAGCTTTGAGAACTGGGAAGGCACTATGCTTCAAGGAAGAGGCTTTGATGGCTGACTCCACCTTACTTTTGTGTCCAACCATTTGGAACCTGTATGAACACTTTTGCTTATAGATGTGGACATGTAGTTCAAGCCTCTCTTTTGAAGGATGCCTAACCCTTATTTCCTGCTTTAAGAAATTCTGTGTACTGAGCAGCCCTTCCATGTTAACACTCCCACGGACAATATTTCTGCATCTGAAGCCTGCCTTGGACTTGTCCAAGCTTGACTGGCTGCTGTCCTCCTTTATTTGACTTTGTAGCTTTTTAATTTTGATCTTTTTACATCTCCTGAACACATGTGGCTCTGGCTTACCCAGCCGTGGCATTGACCTCTCATCTTCGTATTGACCGGCTGTTTCCCATGACCTTTGACCTCTCAGGGTCAAGCCTGCAGCCGTCTGGACCTCCTTCTCCTCCTCCTCCTCCTGGCCCCTATCTCCACCCTTCAGCTGGCCTAGATGGATTACTCTCTGCTCAGGATGTCCACAGGATTACATTGTTGTCTGAACAGCCAGGCTCCAGGAGCCTCCACGTCGATCAGTTTATATTATGATAAACAATTTTATACTGAGCCTCGAATCACTACAGGTGATTTTCTTCTGAATATTCCTTTAAATCTGCTTCATCATTTATAGAAGCATTTTATTTTTTTTTCTGATTAGCTTTACACAGATGCCGGGGGAACTTTGTCTGCCTGTCTCTCTTCCTCATTTTCACTCTCTCTGAACTCGTTGTCCTCATTCCATAGCCTGGTTTTGATACATAGTGTCCTGATAGTTTGCTGGGGAGAATCTGGGTCAGTGTAGGGAGCCTGAGATAGCACAGGCACGAGGCTGACTCGCTAAAGGAATACGTCACACACACAAAGCCTAAGAGAAAACAGTATCGCTGTGCTTCTCTCATACAGCAAGTCCCACATAAACACACGTCGGCTCTATCTGCTTTAAATTGGTCTTGATTTGTGTGTGACCATGGAGCTGAAATGAGGCACAACACAGCCGGCTTCGTCTGGAGCACTTTAGATCAGATGCCATGTAGGTCCACATCATATTTTAATCTCTAGCAAGCAGAAGTGATTCCCGTGAGTTTGCATGAGTGCAAGAGAGTGTTAACATGAGCACATTTGATTATCGAAATTGACTGTGTTTAATTGCCTTGCCTTTTGAGTGACATGTTCTTTAGTTATAGATTAAATATTACATCAGACAACATCCATTGTGAATGTGATTGAATTATACAGATGGGAGAAATACTATATACAAGCAATATTGGCATTGTTTGTGGAACATGAATCTCATAATGTTTGGTCACGTTCTTCATTTTATCATATGTGGTCATGTTATCATATTTTTAAATATACATTATTCTGGTAGTTTTGTTTGGATTTTTTGGGTCCTGTCATAAAACATGGTTTTATGACAAACCATCCAAAAACTCATCAATTCTCTGTCATAAAGAGAGTTGTTTGGTATTATGTGAGAAAGGGCTGGGTTTTCATAGCGTGACATTGCTAATATCATATATGATATTAACAAAACAAGAGGCATCTAATCCTTATCATTTGTATCACTGTTGAGTAGTCTTGCTTGAAAATGGGCAGACATTTTTAATCAGATGTTAAAAATGTGTCATGTTCTTGCTATTTCAAGTCACTTGTGTTACATTCTCAATATGTGACAAAACAAGATACATCCAGTCCTCATAATTTTTGTTGACATAGATTATTTTGAATTCTTGAATGAACAAAGGAAATGTTTTAAATTAGATACTAAAAATGTTTAAGATGTTCTTGCCTCTTCTGTTGTCTGCTGTAAAGTGTGACTTCAGTCATGCAAAGTGTGGCTTGTTTCTTAGAAATAAGTGGACTTTGGTCTGTGGAGCAAGCATTCCTGATTCCTGCTTTAACTGAGAGCTGGAAGGAGAGGGGAGGGAGACGAGGAGATGTGAGGGAGGAGGGGGAAGGCAAGAACAAGAGAGGAAGTGCCTCTCGGTTGTGGGCATGCCCAGTGTAGTGACAGGAGGGAGACGAGGTGACTGAGCAGACTTTTGTTGCTGCTCACTCTCCCTCCTGTCCCTTATACTCTCTCACTCACTCACTCACTCTCTCACTCACTCACTCTCTCTTTCACTGTTATTTTTTCCTCTTCTCTCCAAGTAGTGATAGTGTGGTGAGATTTTTTGTTTTTGCTATGGAAGAGCATAAAGGAGGTGCAGCTTTCTGCTAGAGCAAAATTCAGCTAGGGGGAAGTAAAGAAAATAAAAAAGAAGAAGAGGAGGAGGAGGAGAGGAAAAAAAGGCAAGAGAAAACGACTTCACCCCATCTCACTCTGCTCGCTCTCATTCCCTCCTCTGCCAACGACTTCTACCTCAGAAACAGCGGTGGGACCAACTTCAAAAGGCAGTCTGGAGGGAGCTGGAGTGTGAAATCTGAGAAGAGAAGCAAGATGAGAGGCTGACCGGCGCTGTGTTTGCTATGCTGTCCAGGTCAGTGCAAAGGGAAGACCAGACAACTCTTTTCTTACACTTGCTATAACTGCTTTCAAACTTCTATAGTGCATACATTGATTCTGCATCTGCTTGTTGTCTGAAGAAAAAAAAAAATAGTGAGGAACTGTATGACAAGAGTGAGTGACAGACTGAATGGCAGACTGTACACCGTCTTCTCCCAGCACCATCCGACCAGTGTCACCCATAGCGGAGTAAAAGCGCTCAAACTTCAGCTGCTCCCTCCAGCATCGCATGTGGGAACTGTTTAGCTGATCAGCTCAGATGCTCACATGTGTGCATGTCTCAAAACACGCCAAATGTGAGACACGTGGTTATGATAAGGGAAGAAATCACAGAGACATACTGTAGGCTGGGTGCTCACTGTCACTCACGTGGGCAGGTAGGCTTGTTTTGGAGATGCTGAGATGTGATTCATTTTTAAGTTTTTAGGTGGGAGTTTTGAATGAAGTTTGTTTACTTAATTTTATAAATTCATTCAAGTTTATATACTGCACATTCTTCCTAAGTAATACAATTTTCTGTTTTAATAAATGTATTCTAATTGGTTTAATTTGGTCTTTAATCTTATCTTTAATTCTCCAAATCTAATAAGGTACTGGAATTACTAATTTTACACAAGTATTTCATTGTATCTTTGTGGTTGTGTTAAGTTTCTTATTCAGACAGGATATTGCTGATGACTGACTCATGATTGTTTCTTTTTTTATTAGAGCTGTCAGACAGCTCACCTGTCTGAAGCTGTCCTCTGTCCAACACTGCTAGCCCCTGAGGCTCTGTCCCATTAGCTATCCCAGTATACCTTGCAACTGACAATGAAGTGTCAGCACTGGTCTCTTGGGAGACTTTTTGTTGACAGGTTTATTATTTCTGGGCTGTGGAAGAGGAGCACACCACAGATACTATAGCACTATAGGGGGATTATTATTTTTTATTATTGTAGTATTCAACTTTTCTGTCCTTTACAGTGTCTGTATTTTTTTTTTTTTTTTTTTTATTATTTCAACACAGCAGACAGGGAAATATGAGGCCCGCAGCTCAGATTTATTTTCATTACTTGTTAATCTGCTGATGACCTCCTGAACTTTTAAAAATCTAAACATGATGAAATATAACTTTAAAAAGTCAAAGATGAGTGTCTCATATTATTATTGTTATTCAGTCATATCATATAAATGAAGTATGCTTAATATACGTATGACACATGATACATTTTAATGTTATATACAACAAAATGAAAATCACCTAATCCTCTTCAGTTTTTTCCTTTTAAAAAAAGGGGGCTTGAAATTGAGTTGAAATTCTTAATATCTTATCAAAACAGACAAATATAAATTTCACTTAACCCTTTCAATTTCAGTTCACTTTACAGATTTCTTACTTTCATACACAGTATTTGATGAACACATGACCACTATTTTCAGATTATGTTTCGGTGAATTAGAAAATCTTCACCATTATTACATTTACAGAGGTAGAACTGCTTCGTGTTTGGCAGTATGACATTCCTCACTGCATGTCCTACACGCCCTGCTTTTTTTTCTCCTCCTCAGAGATACGCAATACTTGATTATGTTTACAGTAGTGAGAGCCGCTGTCGTCATCTCTAACATACCACACATAGGTTGCCTTCTCCCCAATCCTCATGTTTGTAGTGTTTTAAATTTTTTTGAATAGACGTAGCAAAATTACAAAGAAAAGGCCAAAGAATAGCTAAACAGAAGCTTTTAGTTGATGCAAAACCTTTATGAGTAGAATAAAACCATTACAAAATATGCAGGAAGGACTGTTATATAAAGAAGAGCCACAATCTGACCTTTGGCTGTTATTTTTTTAAGGTGGAAATTTAAAACCTGTTTCTATTAATTTCCTAAAATAATAAATGTATGTATGGTTTTAAAAACCTTAATAAAATACATATAAACCATTAGTTGTAACTTCAGCCGGATATCTCTGCAGTTGATGGTGGTCATGGTGGAACTTCTGCATTACTTTATTGGACATTATTCCATAACAAAACACCATATGTTAACTGCTTTGAAGAGAAATTTTGAAGATAATTTTTTCATACTAAAAAGCTAACAGAACACAAATAGACTCCTTGAAAATTTTAAAGCTGTTCTTTAAAAAGAAAAAAAAGGAGATGTTGTGTCAGGGTTCACTGCTGGGAGGTCTCTGCATTTTCACATTAATTTAGTAAACATCTCTGAGGACTTCTGTCTTTTCTGACTCAGATATTTGACTATAAAAGCAGGGTATTTTAATAAATTAGTTCTTATGTTTTTTTGTGGCTTAAGCTGCTTTCACAAACATCTTACCAGCAGTACTGTAGCTCAATGTGGGGCAGCGCAGAGACAGTATCTCTGCTGGAGCTGCTTATATCAGAACTGTGAGGGGTTCATTTATTTTAACGTGCGGATGACTCCCTTCTTCTTAGGGGCCCGGGTTCCCATGCTTTCCTCCCCCGATGGCCTATCTGAGGCTCCATGATCCATCACACAGCAGGCAGCCATGTTTTCTGAAAGGGCCGTGAACTTGTTACCTCCCTCAGCCTGCCTGCCTGAATGTCAAAACCATTTTTCTTTTGGTGCGTCCCCTTTCTCTGGTCTTCCCCTTCCCAGGATTGCTGCTGTACTGAAATAATTGGGCTGCATTCAGGGTGACCAGGTTGCCAGTGCAGCTTCTGAATAGAGATATCAAGTCTGGTGCCACGATTTCCCTTTGACCTCCCTTTTTAGACCACCTTCCTCTGCCTCCTCCTGAGGTCGTGACGGGTCATCATCATGACTCCAGCCTCTCAGTACAATAGCACGACATCCATGGTACATTATCTACAGTTGGTCAGCTGGCCCGGAGCTGTGTCTATAGACTATTCTTCCCAGCCCCGTTGTCTCTGGATCTCTGGATTCAGCCTGTTCAACATGGCACACATTCAAAATGGCAACCTCAAGGGCCTTTTATTCCTCCAGCAGAATTCAATCACTTTTTTCTCCCCTCTTTCTGCCTTTCTGCTGAGTTATTCAGAGTTTAATGAGGGAGGGGAGATAAAGGGAAGCTTATGGTTTGCCGGATGATGGAGAGGCTGCCTTTTTGTTTCTGCTGGAGGAGCCACACAGCGAGTGTTCATGTGAAATGAGAGGGTTTTTTTTCTTTACCAGAGGGGAAGGTGATTGAGATGTCTGAGAAAAAGCCAGGGAGTCTGTTGGAGCAGGGGTCATTAAAGTGTCAGAGACGCTGCAGGTCTTCAAATATTCGGTAGGATTTCAGTTACAATTCAGGTCGCAGGTGGTTAAGTTGAGGGATTTTTTTGGCTGTAGCTAGAACTTCAGCTAGAACTTTACAATATGTTTTTTTTTTGTCTCAGTGTCATCATTGTATCATGCACTTGGTGTGTGATGTCAAGTTAAGCACATTAACTCAAACATGTCATGTTACAGGTTTTTTACTGCTGGATACAGAGAGAAAACTACACAAGAGGTCTAATATAACATGTTTTACTGAACCTTAAGGGGTTTTTGCAAGTAAGTGTACCATTACTTATCCTGTGTTGGCCTGCAGTAGCCTAATTTGTCCCAGCCCAGTTTCATAATGAATAATAATTACACCTCATCCTAATAATATAAAAGATCTCTTTGAGAGAGTTTTGAGCTGTTGCTTCAGTAAAGCATCAATGTAAAAGCAGGCTTATTACAATCAGATGCCTGTTTTCACCAGCAGCTCACTGAATTACTGTAGCGAGATGATCTAAACTTGTTTTCAGTCGTAAACACTTCCTGTGTTTTCAAATTACACGTGGTTAAAGAGGACTAACTGAACACCTTCTGTTCTGACACACTCCAAAAATGGCTATAAACTGGCCCCATGATGTCAAATTTGTTACTGTTTGAGGTATACTATTTTGTTACAGTATATTTATTATATTTTCTGTGCTACATGTCCTACTATGATAAAAATGTTTTTTAGTGTATTTTAGAGTTAGTTATTTCCTGAAAAATTTCATTGAGTGTGCATGCTAGTTTTGCATCCAATAAAATGCTTGATTCAGTGTCTCCTGCACAGAACCCATGAACCCATTTATGGTTTGACACTGTGTCATTACAGGTCATTGCTCCACTGGTGGAGTTGACCAGTCAGAGCAGACTCGGCTTTTTGAGAGGGCAGCAGCCTCCCTAGATTCCTGTTCAACAGGAGACATGTATGTATGCAAATGAAAATATCATTCCACTAGCTGTTCAGAAGAGGACTTAAATATACTGTCTTCTTTGGTGCATTGAAACTAAATATAGTTGTGAATGTGACAGAATTCTTTGCACTTGAAAAATGTCTTCTGTAAAATTAATTTCAATTCAGTGTTTATTTTATTTATTATGAAGTTGCACTCCCTTGCAAAACCACTCAAATCATTTAAAAAGGCTTTAGAAGGTCTACCAAATAGAATTATTGTAGTTCTCTGGTGAAGATTCCCACAGTTTTCAATAATGCGCTACCTATTGCAAAAAAAAAACCAAACAAAACAAAACAAAATCATGCAGCTCTAACTACAAGATATTATTAACATCAGGCGTTAACACATTGGTTTTAACATAGGCTTCAAATAGTTGTGTGCCTCTGCACCTCCAGTTCTGTGCATCATTTTAATGACTGCTCAGGATTATCCCCTTACATAACCGAGTGTGGGCATTTTGGAGACAGCTCCTGACAGTGTGGGAGGGCATCAGACTGGACTGGAGGAAGCACTGAGCTGGCGCTGGATGACAGGCTGTTGTGAGGTTCAGAGCAAGTCAAAGTTCATACTATGTATCACCTGTCAGAGGGGAGTGTTTGGTTTACTGGTTGCACAGGTGTCAGCCATGAGGTTTTTTTTTCTGTTTGACATCACAAACAGCACTCAGACTGGAGAGGTAGGAAGGTTAGGTTGGCTTATATGCTGTGTCTCTCTCTCTCTCTCTCTCTCACACACACACATACACACACACGCACACACGACACAGTACCATACAACACTGTCACTGAGGTCAGGCAGCTCTGGTCTCTCTCTTGCTGAAGCTGTTTGTTACTTTTCCCCTCGAGCGGTTGTTCCAGCCAGCTGCTGTGGACCTAGTTCCTAGAAATCACCACATATTCTCAGTATATGTGGACAGTTTTATTAGATTCGTAAAGGGATTTTGACAGTCGAGACAGGTTTTTGTGGACACAGATTATTATCTCACCTCACTAGATCCTTCTGTCCCCTGGCTGGTTTTGTATGAAGTTGTTTAAATTTGGTGCAGCAGCAAACCAGCAGTAAACAATTTAATAAATGGAGCCTCAGTTTTAAGTGCTGGCCTGTGCATTTCTGAGGCCACAATGCAGATTTAGACCCCCTTATCATCCATCATCCCTATGCATTCTTTGTCTTACAAAAAAAAAAAAAAAAAAAAAAAACAATGCCCAAAATTGAACTGGTTAAAGCTTCAGTGCTATTTTCTTCTTATTTTCTACAAGTAATAAGTGTCAAATATGAATAATAAAATAATACTTTCATTTCTTCATGTATTAACTTACTAGTAGCAAAAATAGTAAAACCAGAATTGAAAAATGAACTGAGGAGATGTCATATTTCTTTTTCAGAGACACCAAAGATGTGTACAGTCAGTCCAGCTTGTATTTTCAAGGCTACAAATTAATACTGAACAAACAATAACTCAAACTGTGAATTATGAAAGAGCTGCACCATCTGAAACTGACCACACTGAACATTTGACAGATAAACAGTACCACAGTGCTTCAGTTTCAGCTTCACAGTTTGTCATGTCTTTTATGTCTCTCTTGTCTCTCTCAACTCACCATATATTTTCACCATATTTTTTTTATTAGTAAGTTGTTGTTTTTTTTGTTTTGTTTTTTTTTTTTTTTCATTTTTATCAATTACTAGAAATTTCAGGTGACCAAATTTGAATTCCAGGTGACCCCACGTGGGGTCTCAACCCTGAGGTTGAAAAACACTGGCTTAAACTATATTTACATCAGAGTCATTACTGTTCTGAATAGAAATATGAGATGTTTATTTGACGTCAAACCTGATATGACCCTATATAATTGTAATAGATTACTATTAAGTACATTTTTTCGTGTAAATAATTTTACATTTACTCAGCAGAGTTTCCCCATACTAACAGTACTTTAACAGTAAGATTATATCATTTAAAAGCTTTAATACATCTAGTTAAATTAACCCTTTAGGCCCTGAGCTTTTTTTTATATTCAGTTTTGATATCAATATTTTAAAAAGCTGTCTGTTTCATTCAGTTATGTTGGTTGTTGCAATATTGTGACTTAAAGGGTCAATAATACAGAAATCTGACTGACACCTATCATCAGTTTGTGTCCTTTCTTCTTTCAGTGTCTTTCACTATTCACACTAACCACTAGTCACTTCTTTTATTTACTGTCAACTACCCAGAAATGTGATACACATCACTTCCTGTGCACCAGTTTTTAGGGTCTTTGAACAGTGAATATAAATACCATTCATGGCTGACAGATTCACAGCAGTGACAGATGAGTAAAATGGACACATTGTATGACAACAGTTCTTACAATAATGAATGCAGCTGCAGATTCACATTTGATAGATGACCATCATGACTCCTAGCATCTCCAGACTCCACTGGCCTCAAAACAGAATATAATGTTGGAACTGGCGGGAGGCTGCGGAGCCGTGTGGTGGATCTATGTACGTGTGGGTGGTTGCAGTGGGTGTGTGTAACCGACTTCTGCCCTCTCTCTCTCTTTTTAACTCTCTTCATCTCTGTCTGTGTCTCCTCAGCCTCCCTCCACCTCTTTTCATATCCCTCCTCCTCCTCCCTCTCTGTCTCGGCGGGGGTGAGAGTCGCAGGTTGACAGCCTCGCAGGTTAGCTCATTACGCCGTGTCTGAGCTAGCAGAGATTTATAGAGATGATAAAAGCAGTCTGGAGGGCAATAATGACCACAGGCTCTGATGCAGGAGGAGGGAGGCTCTCCTCTCCTCTCTCTGCCTCAGATCAGTCACTCCACCGCTCAAATGACTTTGCCTCATACCAAATGAAATGGGAAAAAGTTATCTTCAGTATCGAGCCCAACTCTGCCAAATACATCTATACCTGTGTACTTTATTTTGTATCCATACATGGCTCAAAACCTCCTCTGTGACTTCCACAAGGCAATTCTTATTTGTATGTCTGTAAAAAATATGAATTCATGCTGCATCCTCCCTCTATCTTTAAGAGTTTACCAAATCAGTACCACTACTAAAACATTATTACTCCTTTCTGATGAAAGCCTACCAAAGGAAATATAGATTAAAATCTTAAAGGAAAACATTAATAGGAAAACAAATCACATCATTACAAACAATGCAGTTTTCAGTGAAAGAAAGTGAATTGCCCCAAATTCTTACTATTACTCTTGAAATGTCCTCACTTATGTAAGTTCAATAGATGTGGATCCTTTTTTTCCTATTATTTCACAAAAACAGAAATATATAGTGTCATTACGAAAAAGAGGGAGATTTTGTTACACATTGTCGGACGTGTGAGCAGAAGTGAAAATTAGTCACATTAGTCACAAATTTAGATTTGAAACTGGGATACATTTACTCAGTGTAATGGTAAACAAGTTATGAAATAACTGGACAGAATCTCAGGGTGTCTCAGTGAATTAAGTTTAGAAGTAAAACACAGAATGAGACATGGAGTGATGGAAACTGTTGGCAGTCCTGGTTCACAGATCATAGATGATGAGAACATATGTGTTCACGGTGCTGTTGGTGATATTCTCATTGCTGTCTGTCCCCTGTCTTTTATCTTGGATATAGATTACACTTCACAATTCACCTGTGACCTCACATTAAAGGGCAAACGTTTATCTCAAAACGTAATAAAAGATGGCTTTCTGGTATGAATCATATAATCTTTTTAGTGAAATTGTTCATGCATTGTCTGCTGTGCTCCTTTTCTTTTCCATTTTTCTGCCTTTAGATGAAAATCCAGGGCACACATTCCCTTTAATTCCCTGTTAAGAAATTATGCTCGGAAATGATTCATGATGCTAGTTGTAAGTATTTATTAATTTCAAGTTTTTGTGAAAACTACCCTCTTATATGAAGATGTATTTTGTATGATTACAGTTGGCACTTATGGATGTTGTACTTAAGAGACACTTATATCTGCTTCCAGTTACATTATCATTAATTTATCACTTTTTAGATTCAATTAATTAAAAAAAAAAAGGTACAATGTCGTGGCCAAATGTCTTAGCAGGTGCCATTTATTGCACTCAGTCTTTTGCATTATTTTTCTGGATTTTCCACACTGTAACAGTAACTTGGGGTTAGACTGCGTGCTCTGTTCTTCCGGGGCGTGGCTGTAGCTCCTTGCACTGTGCCTGACTTTCTGTCTCTCGTCTTGCTGCTCCTCTGCCCAACGGCCACCCACCCACCTTTATTCACCCTTACACCTGCTCTCCCACCACCCTGCCTGTACCTCTGCTGCCCCCCCATCTGTGTTGCTGGGTTAAAGAAGGACAACACTGCACACAGATAGGTAACTGTTGCTTGGATTATTGCCTGACAGAAAGAACTCTTCAGCAGGAAAGTACAATTGTGACATAAAGACTGTTGATTGTATAGAATTTATAGTAGGAGAGATATCCTCTTGTCTTGTAATGGAGGCAGAAAAAGAATATAGTGACATTAATGGTTTTCTTTGGGTGATGTGATCCAAAATCATATCAAATCAGTCATTATAAATGATGTTTAAAGAATGTTGTTTGTTCTTGAGTTGACCTTGAGGAACTTGACAGTTATTCATTGTTTAGAAATATTTTTATGGCCCAAACATGACAAACATTTCACAAGCAGTGGAAAATTGCAGAAATCTTAGTAGAACTTTTAAAACAATTATTATGTTTTATCTATGGTTTTCCTTGGAAACAAGAACTAAATATAGAGTTATATAAACAGGCTAAAAATGTGTGTCAGTGATAAAAACAAATTAAAAATTGAATATGTCATTAATTCAGGTAGATCTAAAAACAGTGATAGAAGGGGTGCATGCAATGTCTAATGCCTGAGCAATATATCAGTAACACGACAGCTGACAAAGTAAACAAAATAAATCCAGAACAAAAAATGCTGATTGTTTTGTCCAGCCTTAGCTGAGCCTGAAGGATAGTATTATGTCACAGCTTTGAACCACAGTGACAGCCACAGTTACCCCTGTAGGTGATACCTATACATGTACATTTCTCTCATGCAGAAACAAATGTCCATCTCACAGCGAGTCTGAAAGGTAAACTGAGTGCTCTAAAAACCAGCCTTTTTGCCCAGTGTCTCTCTTACTTCTGTCTCTCTTTCTCTCTCTCTCTCTCTGTCTTTTTTTCACTCCTGGTTCCATTTTCTGATCCATTCATATGGTAATAGAGGTCAGGAGATGAGGGGGTTCTCACGTTCAATGTGAAACTTGGCCCTTTGTGTAGCCGCGGCTCAAGCTGCTGCGACAGAGGCCAGAGGTGAAATTGGATTCAGCTGAAATTCCCTAGTGAGTCTGGCCCTGGGCTGGACCGGTGCAGGGTGCAAGCTGTGGCTCTCTGTACAGCCGGGGCTCCTGGCTGTTCCAGGACCTTGGCTAAGTAAACCTGAGTGTTAGCCATGGATGAAGGGAGCTGTGCCATGTCGAACTTGTAATCAAGGACTGATTTGCATTTTGGTTAAAACAAACACAAAGATTTTCTGAGTTGAAGGCACCAGTAGTTGGGATTCAGTAATATATTTATTTTGAGCCCAAAATACAATAAATTGTGTTAGGAAAACTAGCCATAGTTTTATTAGTTTTTAGTAAGGTTTGAAAAAGAATATACTTTTCTTCTCTTATAGCTTTTGTCTACTTTTGTAACAAGGCAACATCAGCTGGTGACAGATGTCCATATACCAGTGTTTTGTTTTTTTTTTTTTTTGAACAAACAAAACTATCTTTGCTCTTCCCTGGAGTTCATCAGGTAAAATAGAATAATAATAATAATAATAATAATAATAATAATAATAATAATAATAATAATAATACATTTTATTTATAATGCACTTTTCATTCAGTGGATCTCAGAGTGCAGGACAATTTTTAAATGTTATTTTGCTAAGTTGATATTTAGCTGTAGTTCAGTTCAGTTCAATTAAATTTTATATGTAGAGCCCTATATCACAACAAGGTTGCCTCATAGGGCTTTACAGAATTAGTTGGATATGAAAATAAACAACAGTCAAATAAACAGTAGATGAAGGAAATGGATTAATGTCCCGGGCATCCTCCATCCTTAGACCCTCCTTCTGTAGTCATCTTGGTTGAGAAAAAAATCATTTATAAAATTCAAAGCAAATTTGTAAGTATAATGACATGAACAGTTATAATCTGCAGAGCTGATTTCTGAATCTGTTTTCGGACTGTTGTTGGACATTTATGTACACTTTTGCTGTGGCGGTATTGAGCTTTCAGTGATTTTCTTTGAACTGTTGGGGTCCCTTACCAGGAAACAAATGCATTCAATAAATCCCCGCTACTTCTTCCAAGAGGAGTGGTTAAATATTATTAAGCTATACATCTGCTAGAAGCCACCTGGAGCTCCAGGTCAAGCAGATGGTCTGTACCTATACTTTTGAGTATGTTTTGATTCCAAGAAACCCTAAATAGCATGATTCTGCACCAACTTGTAGGATTTGCAGCCATTCTGCTGATAATAAAAGCAGTTCAGAGAATAATTTAAAGCCCAATTGTGCCATGGCATCCACAATGACAGTTATATTGTCATGTTGTGGTACCATTTTTAGGTTATCTCTCACACTTTTTGTATTTTATCCTTTTGCCCAAAGCTGATGTAATTCATTTAAGGACAAGTGACATGTAGGGTCATTCAAGTTAAAAGACTAGTTACAAAGCCCACGTTAGAACCATAGCTTGGTTAACAAATCTATGAAATTTTATGTGCTGCATCAAAGTTATATCTGCCGGAAAAACCTCTAATGTATAGCAATTAAAGATAATTTTACATGTACAAAAAGCAGTTTGTTCTAAAGATATTCAAGTGTTATGTAGTTTTTGTGAAACATCTCTAGTGTGATACACCAAAATTGCCTCAATGGGCTGTTGCCTGGACAACTTTCAACTTATTCTTCGAACAAATGAAAAGGGAATTTACTATATTACAAGATGTGAAAATCTTGTCATATCAAGAACTGCAGCGACATCCTTTGCAGTCCTGAGCAGCTTGTAGAGAAGGAAGGTCAATGACAACACTTATGCAACTTTTAGGTTTGAGGTCTTTCTCACGGTGTATTGTCCTTTTGGACCTGTAAAGTTTTCTTACATATGTGTAAATGATGGCATTATTCAAATAGGATAAAAAAAAAAGATTTTTCACTTGTGTCCTGTCAATGTTTTCCATGAGGTCTCATGGGACACACCTCAAAGGAGCAGGACTTCAGCTTTGGACACCATGAAAGTTTTAATAATCAGTACCACAGTATTCTCCTAGCCCAATCCATTTGTTTTTTAAGAATCTTACCGGACCCTAACTCTATTACTGTTACAGCCAACATGCGATATTGACTTTATAGGTTTTATCTGTGGTGTTTTGTGCATTTTCGCTTGCTGCCAGTTAAGGTACTGATCAAACACTGCTATAGCTCAAAGAGTACAAACAGTATTTATGCAGGACTTATCAAATAAGGTATAGCTAATGTATGTGTATTACTAAACCTACCATGTGTGTGTGTAC
>JAPQRP010057303.1:0-23282 GCA_037367295.1 Apogon hyalosoma | reverse complement strand
GACTGGTGTTGGAATCGAACCCAGGACCTTCTTGCTGTGAGGCACGAGTGCTATCCACTGCACCACCGTGCCGCCCCTCTCCTGACACCATTTTGCATATTCAATGTTGCAGCATTGTGCACTCACTGAACTAGCCAAACAGCCAGAGTAAGTTTTACCCCCATTCTAGAACAATAATGAAGGGTCCCAGACTGATCTACAGCACTGGCACATACAGTAATGTATATAACATCCAGACAGTCAACCCAAGATTTACTGAATCCAAATGGAGGTCACACTAAATACTGATTTTACCTGCAGAGGCTGTTTAGTTCTGATTTTTGTGTGTGTGTTTCAATATTGTGCAGATATTTCCTGCATATTTCTTGTTAGAGACAAAGACACGCTCATTACAACCCTGCAAAAACAACAAAGCTAAAGGTTGCCTAATACTGTAGCTAACAAAGTTTGGGGATCTGGGGTTCTGGGTATACAAGACTAATCAAACATATCAATGCTTGTGATGATGTGTACAAAAATCAGTATTTTATAGGAAGAAAATGGCTCTACACACCACTTACTGTTTTAAAATAATCTTCCAAATATTAGTCATTTTCCAATGGATCAAACTGAAGCGTATTCAGATTCATATGGGTCTACTGAGAACCATTGGACTCCATCGAGGCAGCTGTTTTACCTTTTGTGAGCTACTGCCTTGATTGGTTAATATGTTAGTTTCAATCTGAAAAAACACATTAAAACGTCATCACACAGGCTACAGAATTGCTCTATTTGACTGGGGAAATCTGGGGGGTTTAAGAGGATTCAGGGCTTCAGTTCACTGTGGGAACAGACGGTGTGACAGCAGGAAAAAGGGGAGAAAATATTCTAAATATATTGTACACTGGGTTTTGTTTAGGTAGGGATTTTTTGATGGTACAAACCCCATACTAACTCCTTCAGATCCTCTTATGGTTCTGCACAGGTGTCTTCTTATCCTAGGTCTTGCAGATGTAGGTACATGACATATACACTCACATCTGCCTGCTCATCCCATCCTCACCTCATGTCAGTCTCTTTCCAACTTTTTAGCACTTTTCAGAGGAGTGGGTTCAGATAACCTTAAAATGAGAGTACTGTTGCAGTTCAAATGATATTAAAGATTGCACTATGTAGGATTTAGTGGCATCTGATAGTGATACTGCACTGAAAACCCACCCGAATAAGCTTTCATCACCGTTCCCTGAACCTACTGAAAACATGAAACTGTTAAAAGCAGTGTTTGGTTTGTCCCAGAGCACTGTAGTACAGGGGTGTCAAACATGTGGCCCGTGGGCCAAAACCACCCCCTCCAAATGTTCCAATCCGGCCCGCGAGATGAATTAACAAATAACCTATAAATAATGACTCCAAATTTTTTTCTTGGTATAATATAAAAAATTATGCCTATAAATAATGACAACTCCAATTTTTCTTTGTTTTAGTGCAAAAAAACCCCACCAAAACAAAACACTAAATTATGAAAATATTGACATTAACTATCCTTTAATAATAAAATAGAAACAACCTGACATGTCTAAAGAAAATTAAGTACAATTTTAACAATATAATGCCTATTACAAAATGTTTGGTGCTTTTGTAGATCTGATTCGTAATGCACATGTATAAATGATAAGTTGAGGCATAATATTGTTAATGTGAATATTTTCATAATTAGCAATAATTTTTGCACTTAAAGAGAAAAAATTGGAGTTGTCATTATTTATAGGCATAATGTAATATTATTTTTTCACATTAAACCAAAAAAGAAATTTGGAGTCATTATTTCTAAGCTATTTATTCTATTATTTTGCTGGTCCGGCCTACTTGAGATCAAATTGGGCTGAATGTGGCTCCTAAAAGAAAATGAGTTTGACACCCCTGCTATAGTGTAATATAGGGGGAATCTTTATGACTCATCTCCAAAGTAGCTCATTCTAAGGTACTGATTTATTTTAGGTGATGAAAACATAAGTATTCATTTCTACTAATAGAGTCCCACAAACCCTAAACACTGCACCTTGAAAATATTTTAAACTGAATCATATCATGATGCTGCAATTTATCTAAAAATGTTGAAATTTCACATTTTTCACTATTGATTCCATTCTCATTCTTTATGTAGCCTGTAGTCATCACACATTCAGGGAGAAACTTGTCATGAAGAACCTACTCCCTGTGAAAGCGATCCATCGGGCGTATCGGGTGGCCTCGCGGTGCCAGTGTGACATCACTAGCAGACTGCAGGTGATGGTGAGGGAGATGATGCCTAGGATGATGAAGAAAAGTGTGGTGATCCACTCTGGGGGCAACTGGGGGGGGATGCAGGTCCGGTCCCGGCCGTGGATGGTCTGACACTGCCGGACTAGGCCGACAGTCAGAGAGCCTGGATGGAGACAAAGACGGATAAATGACGATGTTAAGTGAGATTTGAGACACCATGTGAAGTGGATTTGGATACAGTTTGATTTTGTTGAATAAAAGCTGAAATGCAAATTGGCTGCTGTTCACATCACTGTGCTTATTGTTCCCTGTTTTGTTCATTTCTCTGTCTGAGTTGATGGTAAAATGCTAAACGGACAGCACTTTTATATCGCATTTTATACACCTTCATGGTGCCCAAAGCACTTTACCAGGCGTCACATTCATCCATTCACACACACACACACTCATACACCAGTAGGCGGCTGCTGCCATGTAAGGCGCTGCCAGACCCTACTCGGAGCAATTTAGGGTTCAGCGTCTTGCCCAAGGACACTTCAACATGTGGATAGTTGGAGCCAGGATACAGTATATACAATACATATCCTGAATGTAGCATACAAAGTGGACAACTAACAGTGATGGGTGGCTGCTTGTTTGCTGCTTTTATGTATGATTCAGCTCCCAGGATGCACTGCATTTAAAGCTGCAGTGTAGTTTGGCATCATTAGGCAGAAAAACAAAAAAAAAAAAAAACACTAATTACCATCCTACATATTGTACCTGACAGGAAATAAGAATTGTGCCTCCATCTGTGGTTAAAATTCTGGCATCTTATCTCCAAATTCTTGCTCCTGCAGCCTACTGGAGAAAAACAAAAACCAGAAACCAAAAAACACAAAATCTCAACTAAAACAGATAAGCTTATTCTAAATCTAACATAAGAATTTCTCTAGTGACAGGATTTTGAGTTATCTGACCATAACAAGAAAAGCTCCCACAGTTATAACCCATTTTCATTATTGTGAGACAGTACAGAGGCTTTCGTTGTTTCTTTTCAAAGAATTGTGTGAACATGTAAAATCCATCTAATTTTCACTTGCTATTCTGTATTCACAATCTAAAAATAATATGTGTTAAATTGCTCAACTTTACAAACAGATGTGAACATCAAGCCCAGTGCAGAGTAAATCTAAGTATCAGAGTCCATCATTCTCAACTCTAAACATTTGCTCTTGTTCTTGCAGGTTGTGAAAGGTTCCAACTGTAGGAACCAACAATAAACACCATCATGTTTGGGGTGAAGCCCCTTGGTACCTGGTTTACATTTCAGAAATATCTGGAGGAAATCATTCAAACTTCTCATCACTTACATCACCTAAACTGGGTGGGAAAAAATCAAAGTGTGAGTGGAAGAAACCAATTTGAAGTTAAATTATGTAACCCATGCATTAACATGTTTTTACCATGCCTCAACTAGTTGATTAGAATTTGACTGGCTTGCACAAATTAATCCCAAGGTGTTACTGAGAGAACTGAGCTTTGAGGGACTACAAGATCACCACACTGCAAAAAATCTAAATCTTACCAAGTGTATTTTTCTCATTTCTAGTCCAAATATCTCATCACACTTAAAATAAGACATAATCACCTAAAGAGTAACTTTTCAGTGAGATATAAGAACTTATTTTTAGACAATAGATCAGGAAAATCTTATTTCAAGAAATCTAACCAAGATCATTTTCACTTGTTCCATTGGCAGATTTTTTTTACTTAATTCAAGACTTTTTTGCTTAATTCAAGTAAAAAAAAAAAAAAAAATCTATTTTGAATAGAAATGGGAAAAATACACTTGGTAAGATTTTGATTTTTTTTCCAGTGTAATGAGTTCTGCAGTCTTGGGCTGAGTGAAAATGTCCAGTTTTTAGCTTTTCATTACTTTGGACTGAACCAAATTTTTTCATTTGTCATTCAGATATTGAAATCCATCTGAATATTCGTCACTCAGAAATGTATAAAACTAAAAGCCACTGTGACGTGCATCTTATGGAGGTATACTGACCTGTACATGACTCAAAATTCTGATTAGTGTATTATGATTCAGAGTAACATCAGGTACATTTGATCAGTTAAAAAGTCATCTTAGTGTTATTAAATGTGCCTTCATCTGTGAAATGTAATGAAGGAATATCTAAAATATGAAGATCATAGACAGAGTCTGCAAAAATCTTGTTGTGAAACGAGGGAGTTCTATTCCCTGAAATGCTGGAAGGTTCTTAATTTGGGTGGGTTAGGACAGTAAAGGACAGTTGTTTGCATTAACTGTATAATTTCACTAGGCTAAGCATGAATTTTTAAGATGGATACAGGACAATCATAGGTGGATTTCAGGGGTATCCAGATTTTCATCCATCTGACACGTTTACTTGTATTTGACTTAAACAAAGATGGATGGAGTCATTGGTGAGTTCTTGAGCATTTTAACACAATGAGACTACGTTTAGATGTGAACGATCTGAACTGAAAATGCAAAAGTGGTGTTGCATTCTCACTTTTAATTCCACGTTTAGACGTGCGTTTTTTTGGGGGAAATCTGCATGCAAACGGATACGCAAAACTGTGTGAAATTTCCTATTTATCGATGTAGTATGCACACCAGGTGGCTAGGTGGCATTACCACAAGACCAAGCGCCTGCGTAGAACCTTTCTACTTCTCCTCCTGTTCTCTCTTTGCACAAAATACAATCACAAAACAGGAAACAGAACACTACTCTCTATAAAGTTTCGTGACAATTGCTGAAACAACTCTTGGATGTAAATTAAAGTGGCTAGGGCAAGTTGAAGGTTCGTTGCAGGGAAATAATCTGAGATGTTGTTTTCCTGTACTGGTACATGCCTGTAATGTAAACTCTACATGACGAGAAAATGCAGTTTTTCATTTTCAACCCTTTAAACGGTGACCAGAGAGTGGAGTGTTTTTACAATTTCCACTCTGAAAGGTGGTTTCACTTTTTTGCGTTTTCAACCCCCTAAAATGCCGTTGCCATCTAAACAAGCATCTGATCAAATATTTTGTCATTTTCACTCGAGAACGTTGTCATGTAAACTGGGCCTGAGTGTGCTGAATTGCAATATCCTGTTCACCCATTTTTCCAAACTAACTCTTCCTTCCTTTTGATTGCAGGTGATACAGCATTAATGTGTATTATTGTCACCAACCATGTTTGAGTTAACCAGAGTTAATATCCCTTTGACTAGAAAGTCCAAAACTGACAAAACGAACTATGGCTCTATGTTTTTGCAGCCACCATAGGTCATGGTGGATACTCAGTTAGCTGCAATCTGGAACTTCACCTTTGCTAAATATGGCACACTGAACCTTTCAGCTCCATTTAGGAAGATGTAAGTGATACACTGCGGAAAACTACAGTAAGTGTCCTATAATAAGAATGATCTAGTATAGGACAGGTGCAGGAAAATCTATCAGTTTATCTATTTAAAGCTACTACATGAAAACACAATCAGCGCAAAGATACAGTATGGTTAGTGAAATTGGACCCTTCAGAGAATAACACCCTCAGCCTCGTGTACTGCATCATGTGACATCACCTATGTATAGTGGACCAGTACAGACTCCCATGTGACAAATCTTGAGTCTGTTTACTGTGGGTAAACAGAACCTGAGAAACTTGTTGGTATGGAAATAGGGAGATGGTGTGCAGCAATGACACCCCCACCCCAGAACAGTTGCGTAGTTTTAAAGTTGTAATATGAGCCAGCATGCACAGATAAAGACAGAAACTGCACCTAAATGCTAAAATAGAAAAATGCTATATAAATCTAATCCATTATTATCATTATTATTATCATTATTATTATTATTATTATTAGCTACCACGCTGACCCAGAGCTGAGACTAAATTGAATTAATGGAGATCAATGACTTGGTGTCAGATGCTCACATCTGACGGCCTCTCGTCACCATAAGTCTGGTAGGTGCTGTGACGTGAGGCAGGAGAAATGTTGCATTTAAGGCTTCTAGTCTGACTACACAAGGCTCCACACAAAATGAGAGACATCCTAAATGAAATCCTCCCACAACTTCATTTATTCTTTTGTCTCCTCTTTCTCTGTCTTTCACAGAATTATCTTCAGTATGCAGTAAGTGCTTTCCAAGCAGACACAGAAGAGTGTTATACATTTTATGGATTTATGGATTTATTCGGGGCACTTTAAACCCAGTGGCTGTGCAATTAACATAATTGTCATGATGGCCAAAATTACAAGCAACCAATATCACAAAGAGTTGTGGAAAAACACAGTGAAGCACTGGGGCATATTTTAATTAAAGGGGGAGAACTGCCTACAATAAACACCAGGTACAAAGACTCAAATTATATTTAAGTGTGTTCCAACTAAAGAACTTGCAAAAGGTACATGACTAAAGACCCAAAACAACAGGCAGGAAAATATATTAAAATACATACACCTCAGAAAAGATAACCTGTGATTTGTCAACTTGTTTTAACCTCTATTTAGCTGCCAAATTACAAAGAAAATATTGTAACACAGTAGCTGTATGAATAAATTTAGATTTTGATGAGTGTGACAGGCACTGTAAGTGGTGACAGAGGTGCGTTTACCACTGGGTTACATGAACTTTTGTTTTCGTTTCACTTCTTAACCATTTGGGAACCTAGGACATTCACTAATTGTTGTGTTTGTCCATTGTTGCTGCGTTCAAGACTGGAGCTGCTCATCATCCCCTGGTTCCCCTTTTCATGATGTCCAGACATTTTCAATAGATGTGACT
Source organism: Apogon hyalosoma (assembly GCA_037367295.1). NCBI lineage: Eukaryota > Metazoa > Chordata > Actinopteri > Kurtiformes > Apogonidae > Apogon > Apogon hyalosoma. The sequence goes on along the minus strand of JAPQRP010057303.1, from coordinate 16,249 downwards.
ATGAAGCACCACTGTTGGACCTGATGCAGAACGTGGCCTGGCATCGTCCTGATGAAAATGCCACAGACTAAAGGGAAGAGATAGATGGTGACCTGACGGCAGCACATGCACCTCTGAAATTACAATCTATGGATTCATATTGATGGTCCCTTCACATATATGCAGCTCAGCCATGTGGACACTGAAACACCCCCAGACCATCACAGACGCTGCTTTTGTATGGACTGACCACTGCAAATGTTTCCACTGCACTTTAGTCCATCTGAGATGAGCTTGGACCCAGAGAATTCAACAGAGTCTTTGCACAAACCAGTGTAAGGCTTTCTCTTACCAAGTCCCCCTGAACCCTTGACCGTTTCCTCTGCTCTGACACTGGGGGGGCTTCGCGGTCACACATTCAACCTTGGCCTTTACACACTAGCATTTCCCCTGGACTCAATGAATCTTCTCTCAATATTATGTAGCTTGGCCAGCCATCTGGTTTTCACAGTGTATTCAATACTAAGAAAAAAGTCTGAAATTGGGCAAATCAATGTGAAATATGCACTATCTATTCTATACTGACCAATCACAAGTCTGGGGGGTGGGTGTTTTGCAATACGTCATACGCAGCGGCTTCTTTTTGTCACAAGTCAAAGTAAGTTCCAAGTCCACAAATCACTTTACAACTATTGTCAGTTGTTTACTTGTTTCAAAAATAAGGATTGAATTACAGATTACACACTGTATTCTCAAGTTTTTCTGACAAAAGCAACAGTAATCAGTCACCAAAGTTTCTACTCAACCACCACCACCGCACGCAATGATGGAAACATGTTGAGGTTTGTTGACATTCGGGATCTGCTCGTCACATAATTACGCCACATCCATCTTATCTGTGATTGGTTTACTCTGTGCCTGTTAGTCCCACCTTCATATTTGGATTCAAGCCCCGTGATTCCAGACGATTTCTCACTGAGAAAGACAGATGGCTGGCCAGGCTAAATATTATGTACTGCAGATGGTAAAAGGCATAATTTCTTTCTATTTTGCAGTGACAAATATTCTTTTTTGAAGTGAAGTTTGATTCAAAAAGTTAAGCTACAACCCACTGGTGTAAAGACTATGCTTTCGGTGGATGCTCCTTTTATGTCAATCATGATCCCTCACATTAGTAATTAACCTGATAAATGCAGAATCTGATAGAGCAGTGTTACTTCTACGTTCCATTAACTTTTCAGTCTTATGTTGTTTCTGTCACATTTTTTTTGAGTGAGTTGCAGGCATCAAAATCTAAATTGTTAATATTCACAAAAATATCCTTAATTTGGTCAGTAAAAACAATAAAAAACCTTTTCATTGCACATTTGTTATATCAAGTGAAGGAACAAATCAGACCTTATTTTACTGTATTTTAGAGCATGTCCTGACTTTTTCTGGAAACAGCATAATATTATATATGTCCTTTATTTAATCAAGTAAAATCCTCATTGAGATTAAAATCTACTTTCCAAGAATGACTTGGCCAAGAGAGCAGCACAGACATAGTTACATTAAATCAAGACACAACACACACAGATAAATAAAATACAATGCCTAGTTATACACAATAAAAGAAGATACATAAAATAAGAGTTCAAGAATGATTTCAGCACAAAATTTAGAAGCAATCACAATGACCAAGAGTACTGACTAATGCGCAGAAGGTGCATAAAATATGTACTTATTCCTTCTGCTCTTGTGTATCCTAATAGCACAGTCTCAACTTTTAGAGATAAAAGATCTCTCACAAATTGTTCATTTCCTGTTCATCTTTCTGTGCACTATGAAGTGAAATGCAGCTTCTTAAATATTTAATGTTGGCATGGACTAGCCTCAGTCCCTCATCATGGATACTGAGGAGGAGGAGGATGGTATCAGGACCAGAATGAAGCCCTGAACCACATTCTCCTGCAGACTGACCTATCCCCCTTATACACAGGATATCCTGTTTCTTGCTTTCACATGCTTTCATAGTACAGGGTGGGGGACAATGTAAATAGTGCAGCCATTTCCCTGCATAGCGGACCTCGAATCAGAAGATATAATGGAAATATTCTACAGTCCGGATGTGTTTTAGCTTTATCGCACTGAAACAAATGGAAAAATAGAAGATTACAACACAATGCCACCTAAAAAATGAAATACTATGAGGCAGGATGAATGAAGTCAAGTTCTAAAAGATAAACAGTTCATATAAATGAAGTTTTACCCAGCGGGTTCACATCCGTATGGACCAAAACAGCTGAAGTCACACTAAACTACAGATTTGTACTTGGTGTTGGTCTTTACTGTGCCTGAGAAGCTTTAATTCTCCAGGAGGCAACATTACACTCTCATGAGACCTAATTACAAGTCACACTTCATTCATAAACAACACTTCCCATCTTCAGGTAATTACTCTCTGGCTAATTAAACAGGAACCACAGGCTTTTACTATGCTAAGTGTATTAATTTCACACCATTATTTACTATGTGCAACATGAGGCTAAACCTTCGCTGTGTGTCTGTTGTTGTTCTCAGTTTAATTTCATATTATACCAGACGGCGCTGGTGTAAGTTACTCATTGCGTTTTGCCACAAAAACCTATTGTAACAACTTATATCCTGCAGTAACTGAACTCTCCTGTCACTGGCTTGTCTCAGCTCAACTGTAACATAAAGGTGGAAACTGACAGGAGCCTCAGGCATTCTCAATAACTCTCAATAATAATAAGATAGACTGAAGAGTTGCATTCCACACATATCTGAGTACTGACTCTGCAATAAATTATATTTGGCTTATACTGCAGTATGAGACTATTACAGTATTTCTTCAAGGAGGAGCTGAAACTATAGTCTGAATGAGCACACAAAGCACCAAGTACACACTGAGAGTAGAAGTGGAAACATTTGTAGTATTTTTTTAAAGCAGTTTGCACTAAAGTTTGTTCATACGAGTTGTAAACACACATACACACAGGTGTGTGAAGTACAGATGCATATTAAGGGCTGGCAACAAAGCAAAAAATGTGTCAATATCAGTAAATATCAATATCAAACCAGTCAATATCAGTAATTATTAAAATAAAGGTGTGATCAAGGGATGATTTTTGGTTCTAAGTGAAAGTTTCAGAAACCAGAAGGGGATTTGCAGTTTCAAATTATTCATGACTGACAAATTCAAACATGAAAGAGATGCAGCAAAAATCTAAATTTTTATCTTTTCAGTTTTAATAAAATGTACCAATTCCAGTAAGTGATTCCTATCAATCCCAACATTTATTTTGGCATATTGTTCAGTGCTAGATTAAGTGATAGTGGGATTTTTAAAGTTTTTAATTTAAGTTTGGGGTTGTCCAGCTGATTAATCAGCCAATATCATCCCAGAAAACTTAGTCAAAGTAATAAATACATAAATCTAAATCACAGAAAGTAAAGCTTAAAGCCATTAATCAATAAATGTAGGATCAAACATCAAACTTACTGTAAAAAATCTAGGTCGAAACAATTGTTATCTTTTGAGCAAAGTATTATTTTACATCAAAGTTAGTATTTCCAAATGAGCATCAATGTCTCTCCACAGCAACTTCTGCTGTTTTTTCCACAGTCCATCTTTGGGTCTATCTCTAAACCCTACCTCATTGCACAAAATAACGTGAAGGACATTTATTTTAGAAGTCATGTGTTCTTTAATCCAAACAAATCTTTTGTCTTTTACAGCCATCTTTCAAGGTGTTGACCCAGTTTTGCTTTTTCTATTTCAAATGACCACAGCTTATGTGGTCATTTAGGTTGAAACCAAGGATCACCAAGTATTTTACATGAGTCCCATCTTTAGTAGAAAAATGAGACGTGCAATGTATGACAGTTTGAGATAAAAATTGCTGCAGCCATACCCAGTCTACCCTATGTAGTCTACTGATCAGTGAATACAAATGTGTAAATAATGTAAAACCCAGATAAATACTAGGTCCACCTGAAACTGTGAGAAACTTAGTACATTTGTTTTTCTTACCACACACACACACACACACACACACACATGCACTTGTCTTTTACCAAAGTGGATGAGGGGGGAAATCCAAAGCCACACAGCTCATGCCCTCACTCCCACAGACCCACACCTACCAGCTGATTCTCCGGTGTTGATCCAGTCCGGATTGGCGATGCTGGCGATAGCGAAGATGTCCGCAGCGAGGAAGAGACATCCTGAGATCACGGTGAGTTTATCCATGACGGTGGACGCAGGGAACAAGTCCGAGCTTTTCTCCCGTCTGCCTCGGTCTCACCTTCCTCCACACGGAGACGGGACATTCAGAAGTCAGTGACCCTCCTCAAGTCCCCGATCCCACGTCCCATCATCCCGGCTGTGGAAAGGACCGTGTCTGACTCGGTCATGATGATCAAAATAAGCACGATAATCACAATATATGCAAATACACACAGGATTCAGCTGTTGTCCTACAGCCAGACGGGAACCGAGCTGCTGGCTCTTCTCCAGCCCCGGAGGAGAGGGTCGCTGCCCGGGCTCATGAGCTGTGCCTACATCCGGATGCTCCGTCGCATCCCGGTGAAAATGTCCCCTCCCGCAAAAGAAGTAAACGGTAAGAAATGTGTTGTTTTCCCTCTTCAGTCTCCAGCAGATGGAACAGACTCATGCATGAAGTCGACTTATTTCCTCATGAAACCCCTCGAGCTTTTGTTCACCATACGGAGGCCGCCCATGCTCGAACTGAAAAGCGCTTTTTCTGCTGCTTAAAATCTTCCCGAGCTCTATTAATATGTTGACAGTTCACGGGGCTTTACTTTACCTCAAACAGCTGCTGTGTTTGTTGGTGAGACGATGCTCTCCTCTCTCCGAACAGCGGAAACTAAACACGAATCAGCTCACGTCTCCATCATTGTACCAGACAACTCTCGCGAGAAAACCCGTAAACCAACGCTTCGGCTCCGATACCTTTAATAACTGTCCTACCCTGAAGCATAAAAGACAACACTTTAATCTTATGATTGTAGAACAAAGGCAACAAAAAAAACCCACAAGTCTTCACCAGTAGATATATTTATTATTTTACATCAGCTATACAGTTATTGTGAACAAATGATTGACAGATGAAATATCCTGTTACACCTATAAATAACCAATGGTGTTATTGACATTATATCTCTGAATAACAGCACCGTAAAAGGTGATGGTGACCTCAATTTTTTCTTTAATTTTGTCAAAATATAAAGGGAACAAATTCTGCTTTGTCGTTAAAAGGTTGAGGTATGGTACAGGGTGATGAGGAGGATTCTTAGATTTCATCCACAAAGGGAGTTTTTATGAGGTTGCCGCTGGATGCCATGGTCTTCTTGCCAGACAAGAATTTCTTGGCAGCCTGGAAACAAATGACAGCAAAAACAAAAGGATCATTGTTAAATATAAAACACACATTGAGCTGTTATAGGGGGAAAAAAATAAATAAAAAAACCGGACCATCTGAACAGTATTAGAGGTCTAGTGTGTAAGATTTAGGAGGATCTACCTGCAGAAATGTAATAGAATTATCACTGAAAACCACTTGTAGGTGTGAGTGTGACAGTGAATGGTTGTTTGACTGTATATGTCAGCTCTGTGATGAACTGGCAACAAATCTAGAGGGTATTCCAACTTCATCAATGATAGCGGTGATAGGCTTCAGCACTCCCCTGACCCCAGGACTAAAGAGTTCAGAAAATAAATGAATGTTTTGTGACCATAGAATAAGGCAAATCTATCTACAGAGGGAGTGGGTTGCTGTTCCTGGAGTCTGCCATGTTTCTATAGCAGTTAAGAACAGACTTCCCCCTTTTTTTCTATATTAAGACTGATTCACACCACACACACAGATTTTTCTCTGAAAAATCAACACTTAATCCTGTAAAAACTGCTCTAATAGAGCACCTACGAATGCCTGCAAACCTTAAACTAGCCCATGAGGGTCAGAAAATAATGTCTGAATCAGCTATAATGCACACAGGGTTACTAGATCAGTCTGGAACACTACATTTTCATTACTTCTCAAAAATACTGCTGGTCACATTTTCCCTTCACAAAGCAAGCAAAAGTGGAATATAGCAATGCAGATAATTCACACTGGATGTGGTGTGCATAGTAATAAAGAGAAAATCTGAGACATACTGTATTTTCTGTTTTTACCACACCACATTTTCATAGTGTATTGGTGTGAACTGTTTTATAGGAGATGCTGTCCAGTGTTAATGGATCACTTGCTATGTATCCCTTTAAAAAGCACAAAATGGATACAACAAAAATTCTCCCTAAAGAGGCAGGAGATGAAAAACTGGGGGAAAATGCCAGCATTTACATACATTTGAACACTGAATCTAAAAGTTCCTATAACATCCCTTCATGGGGACCTGAACACACAGCTAAGTGTCAGGTGCAGGAGTCTTTTTCCTCTCAGACCACCTGAAGTACAATATGCTAAAAGACATTAATGAAATGAAACTGAAGCTTTAACATGGGCCTGGGTCAACATAGAGGAGTCTTGGTTGGGGGGTTATTCAACTCACTGCTGTCGCTGAATATCACACACTGAACCTTTAGCTGATTAAAATATGCTTACTTATCCATGACTGTCTAAAACTCAGGAGTCTTACATTGGCAACATCAGTTAAGGAGACATTGTCGATATTTTTAGAGATTTCCTCCATGGACAGGTAGGATCCCTCAGCCAAGGCCTGGGTTCCTATTGCCTCCAGCATACCCTCCGAAGTCTCCTGAGACATCAGGACCTGGGACTGCAGCTGAGTCCTGCAGAGAGAAATGCACAGTACATGAGTAAAAAATTTTGATGATACTATATAGTGATGTTAAGTTTAATTTAGTACAGGAAGATATGTGGCCAGATAACGAATCACCAAAATCTAATCTTAGTCAAGTCAATTAAAAAAGACAAAATGCTGTTTCCATGTTGACTATATAAGTCATTGTGTCTTTAGTGTTAGTCTTACTTGGCCCGGGTGAGATCAGCAGCTGTGACGTCTCCATTTGCAACAGCCTTCACCTCAGCCAGAGCAGCCCTGATCACCTGTACAGACATGAAAATAAAGGCACCAAACTGAGACAGTCTCCAGATGATAGTTTTATTTTGGAAAGACAACACTGCAGCTGTACTATTCAGAAGTTTGGGTGTATCGATACTCACGTCACCAGAAACTGCAGCCTGGGAAATGGTATAAAATCCAAACAGACCAGAGTCAGAGTAGCCCACGTTAAAAGCGCTGACCTATTGAAAAAAGAAAAAGATAAAAGCAGAAAGAGCAAAAGTCATCATGACTGTTGTAATTACAATTAGTTATACCCCTTAAGTGAAACTGAATACATTTTATTGATGCTACAGCCATTATTAATTATATATTCCTATTCTTTCTTACTTGAGACAATCATTTTCAAAATATTACAGTTCATACTGCTGTTGTCTTCTGCTAAAATGAAGTCATGCTTTGGGCACTTTCTATGGTTTTCACTACCTGTGGCCATTCAGTGAATGTGTTCATCAAATTTCTAAACCATAGTGAGGAGGCTAAATTTGATCACTAAACAACAAAAAAGTACATCAATTAGACCAAGTGTAAGTTGTAACTATACATGTAGAGCCTTAACATGAAGCAAGTGCAAAACAACAACAGTGCTTGGTGAAACAGTTAACAATACAACTATAGGCTCCCACCAATGGTTATATAACAAAATTATAACAAACACATAATGATAACCCGCACTGACAAACTGTCGGCTTGTCAACAGTATACTGTTAGTGTCTAATGACAACTTTAGTCAAGTTACCAGCTTGGCTTGTCCAGTATAAGTGTAATGCTATATTGATGTTTATCTAGTGTGTGATTGGCCCATGTCAAGTTACACGTCTGCTGCCAGAAGGTAGTTATACTGGTGATCGTGTATGTATCTTCTCTTGAAAAATGAAACCGTGAATATAAATCATAAATGTTCACTGGGTGTAATCTGTCACAGAAAATGTGTTACTGGTGTATTTTGTGCCTCTTCATTTTCCAGGTTTTCCCACATTTCAAAACTGTGCCAACTCTTATGTTACAGAGAACACTTAACTAGTAACTCATGTCTTCATCAAAAACATTTCAGTGGGTGCAACCCTTTAAATGTAAGCAGTGCACTAACTCTGTTCTAAGTTAGAAATTACAGTCAATCTAGGTCTAGTTTGAAGCTATGCATACCCAGTACAGTTCTTTATTTTCTTCTGTTCTCCCTTATGAGTGGAAAATCTGTTAACTGGTACTATGACTGAAGGACTTCTGCATTTAAAATTGTAGACTGTTCACACAGTTTACGCTCTATTGATGATTATCATGTTTAACACTTGCATCATTTCTAAGGTGAGGACAAACTCAGCATGAGATGTTGATGAATGGTTACCCACTCACATCAAAAGGGTCAGCAGTTGCTTTGGAAGCACCCTGGAATAGTTTGCTAGAAGTGTTGGACCCCCTCTTGACATATGGGCCACCTCCCAGTAAATGCTGCAGTACGCTGAAGGCCAGAGTGTCTGCCGGAGCCGCCTCAGTCACTACCACTGAGTGGACCAAACTGCTGGTGGTGGGCAGACGGATCTCACCTGGAGAGGGGGGGTATAAAGGGAGTTTAATGTCTGAATTTTAGTCTTGCAAAAAGAAAAGCAAAGAGGATGGCAAACAAGGCAGTTCTGCTGAGCTCACCTCCACGATACTGAGCTTTGGCCCCTGTGGTGCCAGCCCCACTGCGGATGTTAAGGAACTGCTCTCCAACTTGTTTCAGTACCGTGTGATCAACACCTAGGGAACATTACACAACACTGAACTTAAAAGTCTATTTCAATTAACATCTTCATGAATCCTCTTCAGATTAATGCTCATTATGTTTCTGTAGAATTATGTGATTGGTAGAACAAGTCTTACCAAGTCCAACAAGGGCCATTCTTGCACTTGTGAAATTATTCTGGACAAACTGGTGGAGCTGGGGACACAAACATTAAGAAGCTGGCTTTACTGGGTATATTAACACTGATAATCTTAACAGAATAAGTACTAGAATAACACTCACATGATCAGATTGGATGTTTCCAACCATGTGGTCGGGGCAGTACAGGGAGTTACAGAGAGCGTTCTTGTACGCAGCCGCATGAAGACCTTCAACCACACCTGCAAAACACAAAAAATAGATTCATCAGCTGTAACATCCTCACCAAAATGAGTGAATATTTATAATCGCTTGATTGAGATATTTATTTAACCTCTATTTTGATCAAAGGCTTAAAATCTATATTATTTGACATCTCCTCAAGGGCTGAATTATATATTATGTTTTTCTAATTGAGGTCAAATCCTCTCTAAAAAAATATTATTGCAGTTATTTTGTTCATTATTTGTTTGTTATTTGTTATTTTATAAGTCATGATTTTGACAGGACTTTAAAAGTAAATCATGTAGGGCCGTAACATTTTACTGGTGATTATTTTCTTGATTAATCAACAAATCATTTGGTCTAAAAATTGCCTGGAAACTTTGATGAAAACCAAAGATAACATCCTAAAAATACAAGAAATTCAGTTTACTGTCACAGAGGAACAAAAATAGAAATGTCAGATTCAAGAAGCTAGAATCTGTTACTCAAACCAAATCACTGCAGCAATACAATTATGTGACTTTCACTGAGATCTTTCCTTAATACGTTTGTTCCCTTACATGTGGAAAATTTAAGTGTTAGGCTGGAGCATCTCTACTGCACCAAAATGGCTCACTGATAAAGTTAAGTTGTACAATCCACCCAAATAAAAAACCTGCAGCTACTGCAGTCTGGATACTGCACTTGGCAGCGCTGCGGTTTTGACAACCTTCTGATGAATTGTTCGGCACTGTGTAATCTATAAGAATGCAATCTAATTTTGCCACTTTATTTAACAAAGGGCCAGACAAGAATAAGATTAAACTAGATGATGGATGGCACATTACTGCTCCTGAGAAAAAAAAAAAGAGAGCAGGTTTACTTACTTTAGACAGTACTTATTATAACTTCTTGCCATTTTAACAGCCTTTTGTGATTCACTTACAGTAGTAAAATGAATGAATCTGCTACTAAACTGTAGTTACGATGTAGTGAAATGTCAGATTCACATGTAGGTTGTGCTCTATTGAATATAAATTGAAATCTTCTGCTCAGACAACTATGATCTGTCTGAACATTGTGCAGGGAACAAAGACAGACCTATCTGAGCGCTCTGTGCAGCCTGGGCTTTGTCCATCTTCACTTTGGCTGTGAGGTCTGATACCTCCCATGGTCGGAACTCAGGGGCTGTCGTCACATTGATCAAGAACTCCATCACTGTGTCACTGCAGACCCAGAGTGAGGGGAAATTAGAGACAAAAGGTTTTAAGACTATGCACTTACTTATAGTTGAATATTTGACTGGGCAATGTGGCAAGAGGTATGATAAGGATTTTTTCCATAGAGATTAATACCATTATCTACTGTATTATGATACATACTGTGGTAGAGGATGCTGATAAGGACTGAAGCCTGAGGAAACATGGTTCAATGGCTACACTTCAGAATATCAATATGAACCTACATTTTCATCCTCTCAGTGCAATAACAGATGCACCACTGTTTAAATAAAATTGAAAGAAAAAAAAAAAAAACGATTCAACTTTACTGATTTACACAATGTTTATGATCATTTAAGTATAGATTTCTGAATTTACAAGGTGTACTTAAATGTAACATCACCTGTTAGACCCATTTCATCACTCAAAACAATGGCAATGTCAGAGTTTACAAAGTGTCTCGAATGCATCACACCTTACACATGCCTGTGTCCACCCACGACACAGACAGAGCTAGAAGATTTTTACTACATGACCATATATAAATAACATAACTATTTACCTGCTCATACAAAAGATAGCCTTCTGACACGTACACATAAAAAACTGTTACATACATGTATCTATCTGTATCACATAAAAGTGTCCAAAGTTTCTAATTTTCTTCAACATACAGTAACATTTCTTGCAATCCAGTTCTGAGATTGCTTTATCAACCAGCTCAACTTCCTCTACAACATCAGCCTCCTTCTAACACAACATCAATGATATAACATGAATGCAAGTTAAACTCCTAGTACAGTTTTTACACACATTATCAGACTGAAAGAAAATAACATTGATGATTAAAACATGTCTTATTTGGAACAAATGTAAGACATTTTATCACAACTCCTGCTGTGAGTGTAACATGATCAAAACACTAGTGTCATTGCACACTCACATATCATCCCGCAAACAGTCAACAGAGTAGATCATGTTCTCTCTGGTTGAAGTCACACTGCAGAAAAAAAGCACAAAAATGCAAATATTCAGATAAGAACTCTAGTTAACTTTTGTGACAGAAGCCATACTTTAAAGTAAAACTGCTTCAGACATTACAGACCTCAGACTACCCCCCACTGCCTCAATGCCACGGCATATCTTGAAAGCTGAAGCACCTTTGGTTGTCTGGAAAAGTGCAAATACATAATACAAATAAAATAAGTGTTACATCTATAGAATGAAAAGTGGGGGCTGGAGGGAAATCAGTGAAGGACAACAGGCTGTATTGTGGTGTTATACCAGGTTGGAGGCCAGCCGGAGGAGGTGGGTGACCCCCTGGTTGTCTGGAGTCTCATAACGACAGCCAGCTTTAACAAACACTCCAATCTTGGATGCTGGGGAATAATTCTCCAGTGAGGCAATCACTAGTCCACTGGGCAGTCTGGTCACCTGCACCGAAGGAAAAAAGAAAGATGGCATTTAGTTTCATCAATATCAAGATAAACAGACCAATTATTGCAATTTCAGTCTTATCACTTTCGTAGGTTAAGGTCTGTCCACAAACTAAAGATGGAAAATAACTTCTCTGTCTCTATTAAAATACAACAAAAAATGATCTGTATCATCCCTAGAAAGCCAATATTGGTAAGAAAACAAAGCATCTGTTTTCTAACCAATAGAAACCACTCATGTTCTCCAGCAGTCACCCATCAATTCCAGACATACATGGACATCCTGGTAGGAGTGGGCTGCTCTTGTAGAGAGCTTGAGGACAGCCATAGGCTGGACAAGGGACTGGCCTGATCTGGCAGCCACACAGAAGCGCCCCTGTGGAGAAGAGAGATAAGTCAACAACCACTGACCTGCACATCCTGCGGCTGAAACTTAACATGTTCGGCAGCCCCCGCGAACTCGACCTTACGGGCAGCCTGGGCCGCATAAAGCCTCTTCTGGAAAAACAGAGAACATAGGAAGGCAGGACATTACAGCTAAAGTGTTGATGGTTTTCTGTCTAATGCAAAGGGAGAAAGGGAAAGCAATTTCTTACAGACACCTAAATGATGGCATTTGGCATTTTTGTGCCATAAATTTCTTCCTTTTATATGCAATTTCCCCTTAAGCGTTTTGACATTTTTTTTTATTTTAACCAAACAATGAAGATATAGTAAAGTTGAGAGGAACAACTTAAAATAGTTAAGTGGTATTCATGTAACAGGACACCTTTTTTCACTGCAGACATTTAGACGCAGCAAGACAGCAAAGGTGTACTGGTGAGAACTCAAATGTCTAAGTAAGGCATCACAGTAAACCACCATGCATACAGCAGGGCTTAAGTGCAGCTTTGAGTTATATCCCTGTGTTTTCCTTATGGCATAAAGTCAATGTTTCTGCTGAGCATAAGGTAGGCTACATAAGGCTTGTGGGCTTCACGCCTCATACAGGACTTGCCCAATGAAAGTAAAATGCCACATCAGGCTAGAGAATATACACACCCACCAACACAAGAATTAAACACATTTGGTTTTTTTTCCAGACCTAATACTGGAAATAGTTTTGAAATAAATCTCACTTCCTAATCTGTTTAAAGTTAAACATGTACATTAAGCATAAAGATTGTCTTTACTATTTGATGCAATTTGACAACTACTGAACCCCAAAACAATGTATAGGAGAACATAAAAACTGACTGGGAGATTTTTGGGCCACTTGTCCAGTAAGGAAGTAAAAGATATGACAATTATTACATTAATAATTATTATAATAACTGCTAAAAGGCTTTGTTGTTATTATTTATTACTGTTGATCTGCAACTGCCTGCATATCCTACAAAGTCAGAGCCCAACTGATCTGGAAAATACGTAGCGTTTGCGTAATATAAATCAATGTTTTTTATCCTAGACTTCTGAAATGATCCGTTGGTTGACTTTTAGTCAGATTCTGACCGTGAAGGTGAGGGTAAAACCACACATAATTGTTACACAGAAGCACAAATCGAGCTTTGACATCGAAAAACATGATGATTAAGAAATGATTGGACATTTATCGTGATAGTTATCAATGCTGACTGATGTAAAAAACATGTTTGGCTGTGAAATCCTGCCCTACATTGACAGCATTATGCAATCTAATTCACATTTAGTCTTCTACGTTTACCAATGACCACATCGGAAGATTTTGGTTCCTTTTTGTATGCAAATGAAATTACTTTAAGTTGCTTCTGTTACACAATATACCAATAATGTAATATAGCTAAAATTATGATGGCATTAAACGAACTCTAGCTTTTTGTTTAGTGATGCATCCATACTGATAACAGATGTAAAGTAAGCTAGCCGACAAGGTTCAGGTCTGCACAAATACCGCAACTGCACCGGTCTTTACTAAAGCTTTTCATAGTCAGCGGGTTGATTTAATACATGTTAGTAGTACTTAATTCGACCTATATGTAGTTTATTATGTACTAATGACAGTTTAGTATTAATGATTAAAGCAGAGTTGTATCAGGCTACAGAGACTGCTTCCTACCTCTCTACTCTTCACTCCTAGCTGTCCTGGTAACGATTTTGACTTTCCACAGTATCAAAAATCACGCACAGAGTAAATCACGGCCACTACTGTCCGAAGACACAGTAATAGATCAATCCTTACCGATAATTGACTTATTCCCCGAATCCCCTTCATCTCCCCTCTCTCCTTCAATCAGGACGATGAGGCAATATGGCCGATCTGAAAGTGCCCTACCCAGAATTCCAAGCACGCTGGGCCTCTCTTTCTCTTGTGTAAAAGTCTTGATAAGTCAATGAATGCGCGCCCCCTGTTGACACGGAGTATTATCATCCAACAGTTATGAATGAAAATAAAATTTATTTAAATATGATGCTTAAACCGTATAATGTAATATAATGCATGATTAAAATTATATAGAATTAAATTTAAATATATGTATAATAATATATTTTTATATCCATCCAGTTAGCCAGATACTTTAGAGAAATTTAGAGATGATATTGATGGAATATGTATATTTTGCCATAATGAAATAAGTCATTTATTATATTAGTGTCTATAGCTTCAGTTATATTAGATGGATTTACATTATTTTTTAACTTGTGCAACAGGTTCATACATTCATTCATAAAAAAGAGATTTTATATTTGCGTATGATGAAAAATTATATTGATCATAACTTATTTATTATTATTTATGTTTTTTTACATTTAATTTTTATTTGTTGGGGAAATACTGCATTCATAAATGTAAACTGACAAAAAAACAAACAAACAAACAAAAACACCAATTCAGAATGGAAAGAGGGCGTACTGTTGGAGTAAAAAATAATAAATCCTTGAAAACAGAAATTTGTAAACATGAGAATATTTTTAAATAGTTTGTCATAGGCAACTTTTATGTAGATAGTTTTGTGATATTTTCTATCTTTTTTAGTTTGTATTTTCCCATGATCTGCCAAATTACAATGCTTTATTTTTAAGGATTGTTCAAATTATATATATGCAATTTACTTGAAAGCAATGTAATGAGAGAAGGAAAAAAAATATTCATGAACGTATTCATTAAAACGACAGTTGTAGGATATAAAAACAAAACAAAACAATACATTTCATTTATTTCCTTTTCCAACTTTTTTCTGTATAGGATTATACATAGACAACATTGCAGATGAATATTGATAGGAATTAAGCTACTATATTCTTTATTAATGGTTATAAAACAGGTCTGCTTTAATTTATATGACAAACAAGTGTTCCAAATTAAATCCAAAGGAAGTAAAAGATGAAGACGTTTATCTACGTACAAACATGATAGAGGAAGGAAAGAAAAGACCGCCCACACGGTACATTTCCTGTTCCAGTGCGCATGTGCGTTACCTCACACGTGCGGTAAACGTTCGGACTTGCTGCATGCAACAGTTCTGAGCAAGTGTGTAGCACTACAAACTATTACCAACCTCGAAAAATATCGACTTTATTTGTCCCTACAAACTCAACTGAGAGACAGTAGTCCTCCGTGAAGCATTTCGCCGAGAGGGACAGAATATAAGAAAAACACAGTCTACCATGGTGAGTGTTGTTGACTGAATGAACAGGCTAACTATCCGGCTAACTGTTAGCAAGTCGACGAAAGTTGGCTGTAAAGCGAACATAATCTCAGAATAAAGATCTTTGTTATTATCCGATGTAACTAGTTTTTCGTGGTTAATTTGATTTTGTTTTATGCAACATCCTCAGTCTGAACCTCAGGTGAACCCAAAGGCCTACCCACTGGCCGATGCCACGCTGACCAAAACCATCCTGGACCTGGTGCAGCAAGCTTCAAACTACAAACAGTTGAGGAAGGGGGCTAATGAAGGTGAGTGAAAACAGGCTGAAATTGAATAGAAGCACTGTTTAGTGGGCTGACTAGTCTGTGTTTACCCATACAGACTGACGATGAGACAGCTCATCAATTAAGTCTTGAAACGTGGTGGCCACTTGTCTTATTTGTGTGTAACAGTTACAAAATCCTAATGGACATAGACGCGAAAATATATTGTCTTAAAATGAAATCTTACTTGTGTCGTACAGTTTCTTCCAATTAAGATAGTATTGCAAATAGTTGGGTTTATATTTAAGTATCAGTCATTATTATAGGGCCGGGCGATAAAACGATAACGATATATATCGTGATATAACGTTCCTCGATAGAAATATGAGACATGTTGGATATAATTTGATAGAAGTCATTCGTCTATGTCAGGGGTGTCAAGCTCCGGTCTTCGAGGGCCGCTGTCCTGCATGTTTTAGATCTTTCCCTCTTCCAACACACCTGATTCAACCACATGGCTCGGTCATCAAGCATCCCCAGCAGCCTGTTGATGAGCCATGTG
>JAPQRP010057286.1:0-23288 GCA_037367295.1 Apogon hyalosoma | reverse complement strand
TACTTTTTACCTGAAGGAAGTTGTTCCTTTACTGTAATGCATTACTTTTAACTCGTCACACACCACACTGGGTTCAGATTACTTTATTTGTGCCCGTAGGTAGATTCGTCCTGCAGTGACTTATCATTCACACAAACATTTATCATTTCATCATTCCAACATAAATGACCAGAAAACGTAATGAAAAAATAAATAAATGAAATGTCTTGAGAGAAGTGTAATTTTTACCAATGTTTTGCCTGCTGCTAAATGTTTTGTGCATTTATAGATCCATTGTGATCTATAAGTTACAATGCACTTGTGTAAGTGATAAACTGAAGCATAATATCGTTAAAATTAAACTTATTTTTCTTAAGAAATTTTAGGTTATTCATATGATTCACATTCCGAAATATATATATATATATATACCATATAAATATGAATTAGTATAAAACTGAATGTGATCATATTTCCTAAAAAGCACACAAAAGAGTCTGATTGGATGAATGAGTGAGATACATATATTACAAAAAACCCCAAACAGCCACCGACGACCAAATTAATCTACTGATCTAAAACGTTTAATAACTGTAGATCCACTAATTCTTTCAATCCATGTAAATAATTGGTGTAAAATACAGTTTGCCATCTTTTCATGGTCATCAGATGTGATGACCGTAGTTTAATGTGAAAAAAAAGTATAAGTACTTGATGAAAATATTTACATTTACACACCTTTCACAAATTATGTGAATAACCTGAACAAATATGACCAATCTGTCTCAAGGAAAACAAGTGGAACTGACAGTTACATTTAACAAAATTATGCCTATCATGAAATGTCCTGTGATTTTGTAGATCCGCTGTGATCTGTTAGTTGTGCTCCTATTAACCTAAGACATAATATTGTTGAAATTGCACTTTGTTTTCTGAGGACATTTCAGGGTTTGTTTTTGTTTTTGTGAAAGGATGAAGACATTTTCAGAACTGAACTTTTGTTATTTTAGTCTTCATTTAATATTTAACTTTTTGTCACTGATTATTGTTTATATCATTTTGTTATGCTATTGTTTTCCTGGCAGATATCAGACTGAGCTGCATGTGGCACCTGAACTACAGTGGATTCGACACCCCTGCTCTGTGCAACGTCTGCCATCACTTCTTTTCTTTAGCCATAAACGACTCATCTTCATCTTCCTACTTATGTGACGGACTGATTTTTCCATTTTTCTGTGTTGATCCCATCGTGGGCTTGTGGTTGCTCGTTGCAGCTGCAGTGCTTTTGCATGTGTCATTATCCACGGCAGGCTGCACCTCTGTGTGAAGCCCTGCCTTCTGAGCGGAGCCGCAGCCTCCTGCCGGATCCCAGCCCTTACGCAGCCAGAGGAGGCTCGGCTCTGTCTGAAGGAGGAAAACATCGCGCTCGCCTGTCTGAAAGCTGTCACATGGGGCCGAGGAGGAAAAAAAATCGCTTCCTGAAATGATCCTCGTCACTGACTTTGTCGGCTTTATTTTTGTTCTCCCTCTAACGTAAAATCGCTTTTTATTTATTTATTTTTTATTTTTTTAATTATTATTATTTATTTTTTTATTTCTTAATTTCCGTCTGGGTCTTTTGCTGTGTGTCCGTCTACTGTCGGTACCTGTGATGATAAGCAAAGTTAAAAACGCGATGTCCACTCTGGTGGGAGGGATGATGCCCCACGGACACCACCACCACAACCATCACTCAGGTGCCGGCGGCCAGACCTGCGGAGCGGACAGCCTGCCGCCGCGCTTCCCTTACGGCCGGCCGGATTTCTTGGACCTCACCCCGGAGCTCCTGCAGTACTCCACGGAGCACGCGTCACGGCCGGTGCTCACGTTAAAGAGAGGCAGCAGGCTTCCGTGGACGACTGGATACGCAGAGTGAGTGGGTCAAACACCAGCCATTCATTGATGATTTCTGCGTAAACATGTTCAAACCCCAAACCCCTCTGTGTGTTTTCGTAGAGGCACTGATAAATGCGTGGCCTGTGTTTAGTGCTGCAGCCTCAGCCCCTCTGAACCCACTGCAGCAGCAGA
Source organism: Apogon hyalosoma (assembly GCA_037367295.1). Taxonomy (NCBI): domain Eukaryota; kingdom Metazoa; phylum Chordata; class Actinopteri; order Kurtiformes; family Apogonidae; genus Apogon; species Apogon hyalosoma. The sequence continues at coordinate 21,242 of JAPQRP010057286.1, read as the reverse complement.
TAATGGCCTCTTCTCATTGCACTGCTTCCACCACTGTGTCTCTCCCATGTACATACTCAGAAGTGGTACTTCTAGGAGGCTGCCTGCGACGGAATTAGACCAAACGAGCCTTTTTGTGCCGTGAAATGACCCATGTTTGTCCACAGGCTCCTCCTCTGTTCAGTTTGTAGAGTAGCTCACATACCAGTCTGTGCAGAAGTGAAAGCAGGTATGCGAGGCAGTCTGTTTCACAGTGTACTCACTCATAAATATTGGTGGGTTTTTTTTGTTTTTTTTTTTTACTTCATGCCTCAGTGACAGCTGATGTTCTGTTTCTTGTCATTTACATATTCATAGAAAGTATGTGACAGTCCAAGTTTGTAAATACACGAGGGACTGTGTTTTTCACTACTAGCAAGTTCAGGTGATACTTAGTGTATTCACATTTTTTCATTTTTATGCTGATGGTTCCCCCCCTGTCCTTGGGCTTCCTGCGGGTGCTGTACCAATACACCTGCAGTACTCTTACAGGTAGTACAATGCAGCAGCGTTTCATTCACACGATTGGTCAGAATGTGCTGTTAGGGCAATTCCCACTGAGGGAAAAACACTTTCAGAAAACCCATTCTCCCAGAGAGGGGGGGAGGGGGGGGGTATGACAGGCTTGTCCGGCTCTAGTCTTACAGTATGTGGGCTATACCACTGCATGCTGACCACCCCCTCCAGGACCCACTGTGGAGACGAAAAAAGATGAGTCATGCAGAAAGGCTCAAGGGGACGAGGATGAGGAGAACTGTGACGACACTTATCTCCGAGGACTGAATGAGTGAGGCCAAAATGAGGACACGTAAATGAAAAAGGGAGGTTTCTGCGTGGGAATGTGCACCGTCATCAGTGCCGTCAGCCTCATTCTGCAGCACTGTTTTTATTTTGATATAAGACCCTGAAGCTATAATCACCGTATTAGATGCGCCACTGACAAACCAGTCGAACAATCTCATCTTCATTCACTACAAAGAAAACCAAAAAAAACCACACCCACAATTGGACAAAAATATACCGTTCACACACAGAAGTTGTCAGTACTGTCTCAGGATGTTAAGAGTAGTGTATTTAAATTATTATATCAGTATTAACTTGGGACTGATGAAGCTTTTTTTTTTTTTTTTATTAAAAGGTGTTACATTAGCTGTGATCAGAGCGGAACAGTCCAAACCTGAAGAAATTTGTCTCACATTCTGTTTTTCAAATGTACTTGTAAACACATCCACTTTGTCCCTTTTGCTGCAAGTACGGCTTGCTTTTTCTCTTTTTTTGTGTTGTTTTTTTCTTCCTTTTTCACAGTAATGAGCAGGAACAGTGAAGGCCAAACGTTGAAGGTGGATGCTGTCCAGTTGGAGGCCACCCTGCTGGCTTACATTCAGACTCAGTGCAACTTCTCCTCTTTGATATCCCTTAATTAGTTGCTGTCTGTCATTCTGCTGGTAATGAGGATTCATAGTCTTTGTTGTTTTTTTTTTGTTTTTTTTTTTGGCCGGGCATGACAGTCGTCGAACAGTTTTTTCATTGTGTTTTCCTGTTGGGTACTAGTGTTCAGTCACAGTGTTAGTGGAATAGCACAAGGATGCATAACTTTGCTACTGTAAGGTCTCAGCAATCAGACATACACAGGGGATCTAATTTCAAATAAAATCTGTCTGCAGTTTTAGAGCTCCATACAGGCTTTGGATGCTGACGATAATGAGTCTAATTGATGCTCCAACACTGCAGTACAACACTAGGTCAGCATAAACATGTGAGTGCACTTTAGGGAGTCCACACAAAGTGCTTTTGTCAAGTAGCTATTTAATTCGATTTAACATGGAGGCATCCTTTCAGGCCTTAACACCAGGATCAGGCTACAGAGTGAGAGGAGCAAATACAAGGGAAACAGATGGGCATTTTCATGGATATGTTGTTCTAAGTGCAACATATTCACAAAATCCAACCATGAAGTCTTGGTAATTATAGGAACAAATCTGTAAAAGGTATTAAAAAAAAAATACCACACAACATGTCTTACACTTGCTGTCACCAGTATCACAAAATGTTAATATGTTATAGATGTTAATGGTAAATTAATTCATTAACTTTGGCTTTTACTGGTGGTGAAATAGATGCCTCAAATTATTAGAACTGAGAGATACACAAGTTTCTTTTGTAAGGGGTATTAGGTACAGATTAACAAGAGATTCTTTACATTTTCTTTTTAATCAAATAAACGAGGACTCCAGTCAAGGTTTCTCAAAAGCCTCAGTATTTCAGTTTTTTGTTTTTTTTTTAATTTCAAAAATGTTTATAATTTCCCCATCAGTCTGACTGAGGTTAGGTTCATCTACTGTTATCAGGCTAACTAATGTTAGCATTTAGCTAATTAGTTAATGTTAGCTGGGTTTAGCTAACATTAGCCGATTTGTGTCTTAAAAACAAAGCTCATATTGCATATTTGATTAAAAAGGTAATCTTATGTTTTGTAGCTACTAACACCAAACATAATACTGTCTTTAGATCCCAGAAAGTTTTGTAAATTGCTTAGAACTAACTACTGGTGACCTGAGGTAGTGTTTATGTATAAAGTTTCTACTATAGACCGGTCATTGGCACAACATCATAGGAGGGAATCACACCAGAACAATACAGGTGTTTAAAGCCCTCCATCCTACCATGAGTAAACAGGTATAGATGAGTATAGCTAAGTTACTATTTTAAGAAAATAATGTATTACTATGAAAATCAGAGCACACGTTTCTGTTGTCAGAGTTATTTGTTAAAAATATAAAACATCTTGAGATTTGGAACAGTTTTCACCATGATTTTCACCGAACGCACAGGTAAACATGTATATCCCGTTAACACCCTGTAATCTTAAGGTAGCAGTGAGTGATCATTACAGAAGGGTGTTTCCAAAGAGTGAGGTGGACAAGTGTTCATAACTGTAAAATATACTTTATACTCACATTCAGTCTCTAAGAATCAACATTATACGCTTGGAGTGAGTTTGCTATTGGTCAGAGTCATTAAATAATCTATTTATAAATAGATTATAAGTACTTTATATCTATGTTAATGTAGATTAGAAGTACTTTATCACTTTCAGTCAGTAATAACTTACATTTAGATGGGATGAGTTTGCTACTGTTCAGAGTTATTAAATAGATGCAAGTTTCAGCAGGGTTAAATTATGGCAGCTTTTATAAACAGTGTTTAGGCTTCTGGTCATACTCTTACTGGTGATTTGCTTTTGTCATGACTTGCCTGGCAACTTTCATTTTAGTATTGCACAACTCATCTGAAAATGTGACGTGGAGCCTCCTCCCCCTCTCCTGTCCTGTAAAATATGCTTACACTCATTCTGGGTTGTTCAGCATGTTACAGTGACTTTATTTAATGACTGCAGATACTGGGTCTGTTAGCAGCATTCAGCAGTGCTTTTTTTTTTTTTTGCATCTTTCTATTATAAAATATTAACATTCAAGTAATCTGTTCCTGTCTCAAATGCACACAGCACAACAGACCAAACTGGTGAAATGGGTGTAAAGTGTTGACCTGCGATGCCGAAATAACTACTTGTAATGCAAAAGTCAGCACAAATCTTCATTAGAGTTACAAGAAATCCATATTGCTAGTAGTTATAATTTGTAATCTGATATTGTCATCACCTCACAATCTAAAAGGATTATTTCAGTGTGCTGACCTTGATTCAGAGGTGTTTTCATTTCATGGATTACATGTACCACTGATCCTCCTCTGACTGAACTACTAAACTGTGTTCACAGAATCACTAAAACTGCCTGAGTATTAGTGTGCAACTCTGTCTAAACCACAGCCCTGTGTTTTGTCATAGAACTTATCTACTTGTTTGTCAGAGAGAGCAACATTACGGTGCACATCACCTTAAAAGGTCCTCAAGCCTCAACAACAGAATTCACTGAAACTCGCAACTTCCTCTTTTTGTTCTTTCCTTGCATAATATACCGTAGGAGTGACACTGACAAAGACACATTGTTTTACCGAACATGACCAGTAATGGTTTTTAGTCACAAGATACAGAACCATATGACTGAAACACAGTTATCAGAGTGTTAAGGCGCGTTACAGGAGGGCTGCTGCAACTCATGGTTTAGAATCACATCCTCCCACACAAAACACATTATGTGTAATTATAGCTCATTGAGCTCATGTGACTATTTTAAAGCACAGAAAAACTACTAATTCTTTACCGTGGATCAAGATTGAAAAATATTTTTACCCTCATAGCGTAATTGTCTATTATATTTTTGGCCAAATAGTGATATCTGTGTAACTTAGGTCTCCACTTCATTATGTCCTGAAAAAAATATGACTTTGGCAGTTATGCTATGAGGCTAATGATGTGCAATATTAACAATTGGTTTCATAATCCTATTTCTGTGATGCCCATAAAAAAAAAAAAAAGAAGTTCTATTCTTTAGAGTAAAGTTCTGCTTTAATCAGGGCACTCTGTTAGTGAATTATTGAAACAAACAACCACATCATTTTTATAGAATTACACTTCATCCAGGAAATATTTAATTTTATGTACTGCTTGTGAAATTCTCAGCCAGTACTTTAGTTTTAGATTAGATCATTTTTGGATAATGGATGTTGATACCAGCCACTATGCCACTGCTGTAAGTGAAACTAGGCTTATGGAGTCGGAAGCGACGGCTAGGGGTATATCCCCGAACGCCCCCAGTCCTTAATGATATCACGACATGATCCCCAGGTCATGACCTTTCATTTGCACTTGATTTGAAGTCAATCAGACAAATAGAGTGTTTGGTGATTTTAAACTTTTGAGCGGCCCCTTGTGGCCAATCTAGAAATGGTAAATCGTCCAAAATCGAATCAGTTCTTCCTCTCCATGATATTCATTGATATGGAAAACATGGAATTTCTAAACCGAATATCTTTCAAGTTATCACATTAACATGAAGGATATCTGGCGGCGGCGGGGCCAGCGGCGCCGGTTGGACCAAAAACATAATATCCCCGACACGCCGTTCAGGGATATAGTTATACCTTATTTGCTAACAGTCAATTACATTTTTGGCCAGTGATTGGTTGGTATATCTGTGCATCCCAAATTTTAAGATATTTTGTCTGAATGAAAAAGTGTATATACTAGGAAAAGTAACATTTTAGCATATACATTTTAGTACAGTTATGGCTTGTTTCAACATGATCACACTTTGTCTGATATTCAGCAGTGAAAAACAAGTCATATTTTGGATGTTTCTGGCCGTCTATCAGCAAACCCATCCGTCCTTCAGTAATTGGCAGTACATGTGCATTTAATAACAGCAATTAAAATCTGTTTGTGTTGAGCCAAGCCTTAGAGCTTCAGTGTTTTTTTTTTTGTTTGTTTTGTTTTTGTTTTTTTTTACAGTATGTGTATGTGTCAGGTGTCTTTTTTTTTTTTTACCCGTGATGAGCTCAACGAAAAGACCAAAGCATTGGCTAAGCCAGAGTAAAGCTACAGAAATGACTCACAAATGCTGACAGAATAGATAGATGTACTGTCATCAGAATCACAAATAGGCGAAGAGTTGTTTTGTTGGTTTTTTTTTTGTTTGTTGGTTTTTTTTTTATCCCCAGCCCTGCATCTAAATGTTGTAGCCAAGGCAGAAAGTTTATACGGCAATCAAGCGACTTTACATTCTTCACCACCATTAGTTCTAATGTAGGGAGCGCTGTGCAGGACATTGCGGTGCCAGTCCTCTGCTTTCATCTGATTAGAAAGTGAAAGGGCTCTTTATAATCCTGATTTGGACAGCAGTTGCATTTTGTGCCTCATATTTGATGCTCTCTGATATCAGGGCTTCGGGCCAGCCGCTGACCATTCTCTGTAATGATTATAATCAGCTGAACTATCTGGACACAGAGACATCAGAGGTCTTAATGTGACAATATACTTTTCTTTTGCTCCTTTTGTGAGACTATCAAACTTTCTTTTTTGCATCACGGTTTCCTTTTCCTTTTTATTCTATTTCTCTTTCTTTCCCTCTTGCATTAACCGTTAAACTAATCCTGTCTGTGCAGAAGTTTCCAAGGGAATCTTAATGACGATTCTTGAATTACTAGTGTTACGTAATAGCCATAATGCAGTATTATCCAGCTAATGTGGCATTTATCTATAATTGAAACTGAAAATGTTACATAACGGGCCAGCTTGAGGTCCACAGTGTGGGCTGTCTAAGTAAGCCTTATGTGGCATGAAATTTATTTTTGCACCACGATATTTTGGAAAGTGGTTTGAGCTGTGTGACCGTCAGAGTGAGCATCAAGCCTGCGTTATTTTTAGATACTGAGAGATTATTTTGTAGCATTACGGTTACTGTAAAGCTGCTGTAGCTGCACTAATCAATACTGTTTTCACAACAAAAAAAATGTGAATTTGTGCAGTGCCAGCGGGGTTATTCACGGTGACAAACCCAACAATAACCTTCTGCTCTGCACTTTTTCTCAGATCTACACAGTGTTTCAGCATCTTTCAGCTTTTCCTTTCATTTTTCCTGTTTTTGGTTCATTTGTTTTCAGTCACAGCAGGCTGCTGATGTCGACAAAAAGGCTTTGATAATGCCTCATTAAAGTTCCTACAAAACACAGGCACACAGTTAACGAAGCACCAGATACATATTTTTCTCTGTGAAGGTGATGACCAAGAAGAGATAAAAGGAATACGATGTTTCACTTTGTTTACAGATGGTCAAGCGTGATTCCACATTCGTTGCTCTAGATATGCTAACATTCAAATAAGGAACATTTCACAGGGATAAAATAAATTATTGCTTGGCTGTAACAAAGTTACCAATTTCTTTAATCCTTGATGGAGAACACAAGTCTAGAGGAAGCTTTAATATCCTGTCACATGTTTATCAGCAGTTTATCAGTAACTGACTGCATCAGTTACACTTACTGAGAGAAATGTGTGACTAAGTTTGAAAATGTTGGTGATTCTAAAGGAAATATCTAGATATTCTTTTCAGTAAAAAGCTTATGCATTGAATGTAACCTCTGACCACAGTAAGACAGGTAGTCGTGTTGGACAAGAACACTTTTCAATGCAAAATTCAGTGATATAAAAAAATGATAGAACATGGACACTATGTTAGTGTGGACAAAGCCTGTGTGATGTCAACAAATGGTTTGTAGACTGCTGCAAAGTTGGGCCTTTTTGTCATCATGTTGATTTTCTTTTTTTTTTTTTTTTTCATATAAGGGAGGAGTTGCAGAAGAGCAAGACATGATTCTCACTAAGCTAATACAAACTTTATAAAAACACTGACCACACAACAGTTTTTGACATTTCTGTGTTAGCTTCATTGTTTAGCATTGACGGTAGCCACTCGGTTTGCAAATAGCTATAGTTGAAATACATACTTTAATATCTCACTGAAAAGTTACTCTTTAGGTGATTATGTCTTATTTTAAGTGTGATGAGAGATTTTGACTAGAAATGAGAAAAATCCACTTGGTAAGATTTTGATTTTTTTTTCCAGTGTAGTAAGTGTAACCTATGTCATGTCTAAATGAATACAGAGATTAATGATGGACATGTAATGATTTGTAACAAAAAAAAAAAAAAAAAATCACACTTGAATATGTAAGTGTATGAACTTCAGTTTAAGTTCAATGTGTTGATCCTATTGTTTTACAGATAAATAAATGATAAATCTTTTTTTTATAAGTACACATAGAGTAGCTGAGTAGAGTTTGTTGAGTCTTTGTGCTAGTACCTACATTGAGTCTGGCTGCAGGACAGACCAGGACAGATGCAGCTAGAGTCTGAAACAGTGCATTACTCTGAAGCTATTATCCTCCACAGGCATCAGCTCATAATAAAAACACTTAATCCCTTCTACAAGTTCCCTCTGGGACACGACAGCATCCTGCCCCATTTTTCCTCCACTTTTCTCTCTCCCTCTCTCTGTGGGTGTCTTTGAGGCTGCCATTATGTTTTCATGTGGTTAGAGGACTGAGAGCAAACACTCTAAATCATCTGTCTGGAGGCTCACCTTTCTTTTTTCACCTCTTTTTGTCCACCAGAGTGATCAATGCAGGGAAGAGCATGCTCAATGAGGACCAGGCATCTTGTGAAAAGCTGTTTGTGAAGAAGCCGAGTGGTAAACACCGCAACTCCACTCTGCTGGAGGACAACGGGGTGAGCCAAGGACAAACTCAAAAACATTAAACAGGAGTCAGGGTACAAGGGAGAAATGTCTGGTTTTAAGGACAGCAGTCCTATTAAGCAATCAGTGAAAATGCTTTGGGAACTGACATCAGTCCTGGAGGTATCATAATGCCACTGAAGGGTATTTGAAATTCTCATTGTAGCTTAGAATGAAATGTAGTCTGAGCAATGAGGCGTGGCCTTACCCCATCTGTTCATACACTGGAGCATGTAATACCTACCTGCAGACACATTAAAAACACAGGCCCCAGTTAAGACCTCTGAGGAACACCTCTAACCAACTCTAATAGACTTGTAAGTACATTTACAGCACCTACATGTTTCATCTGATATTCCAAGATATAATATCCCCAGAAGAGCAGAGACCCAGCTGATCTTTGACAAAGTCCATCCACATTTTCATAAAATATAAGTAAACAAATTCAGGTCCATGGGTCATGTATACACCCACCACATTGAGCTGCCATGTTTGTACAGCAGCTCAGAGCTGTATTTTTTTTTTTCATTTTACAGCTGGTGACATCCAGTATGCAGGTACATCACTATCACTTTCTATCTCTGACTGAGGACCAGTGTAATTATTCCCCTAAACTTTAAAACCCAAAACAGATTTAACAAACCCTGACGGTTTTTTCATCATTGCAATCTGCATTTTCACCATTAGATCTCACTATATATTACATATTGAACCTTTAATATTTACACTAGATATTTTATATTTACAATTTCATGACAACCTCCAGTTTTCCAGTTTATCTTTTGTCTCCTATTGCCTCCTATGTAAAGTGTAGTGTGGCATAAGAACTTCACTTTTTTGTTTTTTGCTTTTATTTGATAGTTGTGAGTAAAGATAGGTGAGGTAGAAATACAAACATAGAGAAGTAAGATGACTTGCAAAAGAGGTTGCTGATGGACACCAACAACCTACGTGGCTGTTCCAAGTATGTATTTGCTTTTCCTGCTTTATGTGTTTATAGCAGCAGATTCATTGCATTACCTATGCAAACACCCAGGCCTTAGCCAAGGTCAGTGAGCTCTGCCCTAGATCATCTCATGCTGCAGTTTTATTCACAGTTCAAGATTCAAAGTGTAAATCCACAGTTTGCTCTGTTTGAAAGTAGTTTGTTTTTAAGGGACAATGTAGTCAAAATAGTTTCAAAGCAAGCATGAAAGTCAGTGCTCTGCGGAAACAGTTTCAGCTTATTGCTTATTGTCACTTAATCATTTACAGAGGTGGCAAAAGTACTCACATTCTGTACTTTAGTAGAAGTACAGCTACTTGTGTGAAAAACTACTCTCGTACAAAGTAGAAGTACTGATTCAACCCTTTTACTTAAGTAAAAGTAAAAAAGTACAACTTCTCAATTGTAATAAAGTGCAAAAGTAAAACGTAAAACTGCATTTTTTGCCATGAATGAAACAATCTTTATATTAAACAGGCAAAATCATAAAAGTTTCTGTTTTCTGATTCCACAGTGAATGGTACTGACCAGAGTCCTGCACTGGGTCAGGTACCCGACAGGTAACCTGCAAAAACATGCGGGGACGGGTAAAAAATAAAAATTTCATGGGTAAAATTAAACGAAATGCGGGTGGGTAGCAGGCAAGGAAGTGAAAAAATAAAAAAAAGATTTATGGATGACAATAATTGTCAGGACATTACATCCACCCACAGACGGCAACGAGCAGCACATATTGGAGATTTATTGATGGTGTGTGTTTTAGTCAAAAATAAAGCCCTTAAAAGTGACTCTGGTTCTGACCCTGTGCAGGACTCTGGTACTGACCCTGTGTAGGACTCTAGTACTGACCCTGTGCAGGACTCTGGTACTGACCCTGTGCAGGACTCTGGTACTGACCCTGTGTAGGACTCTAGTACTGACCCTGTGCAGGACTCTGGTACTGACCCTGTGCAGGACTCTAGTACTGACCCTGTGCAGGACTCTAGTACTGACCCTGTGCAGGACTCTGGTACTGACCCTGTGCAGGACTCTGGTACTGACCCTGGTCACAGCTGGTACTCCTTCTCTCTGCCACACTGATTTTCCTTTTGAAGCGACATATATATTACATACTGTCAGATCCGCTTAGTTTGAAAAAGTAACGAGCCTATTCTGAGAATGTAAAGAGTATAAAGTAAAATGTTGGGAGTAAAAGTAAAAAGTAGCCAGAAAAATAAATACTCAAGTAAAGTACAAATACCTAAAAAATCTACTTAATTACAGTAACAAAGTACTTATACTTCGTTACTTCCCACCTCTGATCATTTATATAAACTCACATGATGAAGATGTACAGATTCATAAATTCATAAAACCCCAGTACAGTACAGCTGGAAAACAACAATGAAAACATCAAAGTAAATGGCTACAGCTATGGTTTTCTTTTGCCCTGTTTTAACTTCACTTGTAAAAGATTGTTTTGTTTGTATGTGTAATTACTTTAGTGCAGCGTAAAGTGTGAAGGCTGGACAGGCATTTATGGAGAAAACTAAATGTCCAAATAAAAACCTAGTACCGCAGAAAAAGGCAAAAGGCTTGGTTTTAAATGACTGTGGTGCTGCAGTCTTTTCCGATTTCGTGTCACTTTTCACATCAGTTTATGTGTTTACTCCTGACAGACCTGCATACAAACACATGTCCTCCATTTGGTGTAAATAAATTACATCATCCCTGGTCTCACCCCTCCTCCACTCTAGTCTCACATCAGAGGGGTAAACAGATGTCCCGCTCCTGTTCATCTGTTAGTTTGTTAGTGTAGCCAACTCGCAAACGCAAAGGTGGCAACGCCTTTTTTACCCATGCATTATGGGTAAAGAGAAAAACATGAGGAGATTTTTTTTACCATAGTCTGTCCATTACTTGGGTCAATTCTGTAGTGATCGGTATCAGAGAATATTTAAATAATTATCAAGTGAGGAATCACTGCACATTTTTGTGATCATTGAACTGTTTTTCATTTACACACTGCTACAAAACTACATTGTTTAACCCATACCATGGTAGTCATGATAGTGTACTGCAAGTCAAGCTCATAAATCTTCTATCTTGCCAAACCAAATATGATAATACAAAAAATATCCATATATTTAAGTTCAATGATGTTTTTCAATATTGAATCAATTCTCATAAATATTGTATTGATTTTTAATTGATAGTGTTTGTGGCAGATGCTGGTTGAATTGTGACTTTCTTTAAATTAGATTTAAATACTGGGTCACTGGTTCTTGTTCTGTCATTTAATGCATGTTTAATATGTGTCTGTTTTTAGGATGGTACAGGAATCCCTATGCACTTCTGGGGGGTGTTCGATGGTCATGCAGGTTCAGGAGCTGCTATTATGGCCTCTAAGCTTCTTCATCGTCTCATTAGAGACCGTTTAGGTGAAATTTGCCACCTTTTGGAAAACCCTAACAGCACACCTCCGATCTGCCTGGCCAAGAACGGCAGCCCCTACCAGGCGGAGGCGAAGAAGGGAGCCACACAGGAACCAGAAGATCCAGATTCTGTCAGCGACTCCTCAATCCGCTTTCACATGGAGAAGGTTGTCAGCCTGGAGAGTCTGGTGATGGGGGTTATAGAGACTGCTTTCAAACAGATGGTAAGCAGATGAAAATTAGCAGTGCATGTGAGAAAAATAAAAACAATGCTTTGCAGTTTTTAGCTTTCACCAGGCTTCTTTTGGCTTTTATGTTTTACCAGCTCCACCAGGTCTATTCTCAAGAAAAAAATTTTTGACAAACTCATGTTTCTCTTTTACCTTTTTCAAGAGTAGGGCAGATACATTAAATCAGTTGAATGCTTATAGTTTAAACTCACTTAATGGTTAAAATATTACTGATAATACTATACAGTTCAACAAAGCCTTTTTTTTTTAGTTCAAGAGCACCACTGCTTTGCTGTAAACACAAAAACACACTGAGAATATAGTGAGACATTCAGAGTAATGAGAGGCAAACTAAGTTCTGAAATCCACTGAGACTTTGTGTTTTTGTTTCATCTTTTATATTTGTCTGTCTCTCTGTTCAAGGATGACCTAATTGAAAAGGAAAAAGCATCGTATGCCATTTCGGGCGGGTGTTGTGCCTTAGCTGCCATTCATTTAATGGGGAAGCTGTATGTGGCCAATGCTGGAGATAGCAGGTAAGAGAGCTGAGAAAATGAGGTTGAATTACATCCTGAACTATGTACTGTGGACTTGAAGTTAAAAAGAAAGAAACTAAGAAATGATTTGAAACCAACTGAAAAATGATTCAGATTGGATTTGTAATTCACTATCCCTTGTACGCTGAGCCACAGATCCAATAGAAATGTTTTCAGATGTAGCTTCTTGCACCCTCTGGGGTTCACTTTTTGATACTGCAACATCCAGCAACACTCAAGCTGACAAAACTGTAAATAATATAAATAAACTATAAATATATGTAAAAAATATAACTTTGTAAAAATATAACTATGTAAAAATATAAATATAGGCTGTAAAAAAAATAAAGCATGTAGATGGGGTAATCCTCTTCCTGTTTTTCTTTCCTCTTTCTCTCTGCAGGGCTATAATTATACGAAATAATGAAGTCATTCCTATGACTAATGAATTCACACCAGAGTCAGAGAGGCAGCGCCTACAATATCTGGTAATTTCTAATGTTTAGTTACATATGGTGTATTTTAAAAACATGTGCTATGAAATAAATGCATGATGATGATCTGTTCAAGAGAAATTTAATCATGTTAGTGCATTGCAAACTGTGAAATAAAGATTATATGTACAATGTAATCAGCTGAGCCTTTGCAAGTCAAGTGGAATTTTATGGTCTACAGCAAGATAAGCCGCCAATAGAAGAGGAGGAAATCCTGTATGATCCTAAAATAAAATGATGTTCACTAATGTATTTCTGAGTCACAGAGTGGGTGGATAGCCTAGTGATTCTGCTAAAACAGGGAGCTTTGCTTTCAGAAGTCCGTATACTCCGTCGCCAGTTTTCTTTTCCTGGTGAAATCTTACTTATATTCAGGTTTTAGGAAATGGCTGACCTGTATAAGACCCTAACTCATTTTGTGTGTTACTGCAGGGCTTCCTGAGGCCAGAGCTCCTGGGCAATGAGTTCACTCACATTGAGTTTCCTCGTAGGATTCAGCACAGTGAACTGGGAAAAAAGATGCTCTACAGAGATCACACCATGACTGGCTGGTAAAACGGACAAATAATATACATGTGTTTGAGTCTGAAATATGATGTATGGAGTTGAGTGAGGAGTGTGTTGACTAACTTACTTATAGATGTTCTTTTGGTAGTTCCTCTAGGGTCAACTCTGCTAGTTTAGCTCTTTTGAAAACATTTCATCTCAGATCCACGAAACTTCTTCAGTTCTAATGGCTGGTGTGGGAAAGTGGACTTATAAACCTGTAGGGGGAGTTTTCTGTGTAGGTGTTTTCTTCCATTTGTATATGACCTTAAGTGTTAGGGTTCCAGGGTCAAAAGAGCGAAACTAGTCCTGCTGAACCTGGAAGAACTACCAAGAAGACCAGTGACCTGGGTAAATGAGAATGTTCACAGACGTTACGGATGTTGTTCGTGTGTCATCTGTTGCTTTCAGGGCTTATAAGACGATCGTTGAAGATGATCTGAAATTCCCTTTGATATATGGCGAGGGTAAAAAGGTAAGAGGAATTTGAAATGAACTCAAGCAGATCAGAGATTAGTTTTTAGGAATGTTATGGAGCTAATTCATAAATGATATAATCACGGTGTGTATTTTATGGAACATGTCTGCAGTAGTAATATCACAGTTTTTTGCACTGAAATAGTTGCAGTGTGTAAAAAGTCTAAATTGATATGTCAACATTAGTTGTCTTAAGTAGGGCTTTACAAAGAGATAACCACTTGAATGAAAGTAAATTGGGGTTTCCCCCTCAATACATTGTGCATCACAATGCATCTAGCAGCAAACAGTGTTACAGTCTTACACAATTTATGACTTTTGAAGCATTACAGTCTTTGTCTAGGTCGTTATATGAATAATCCACGCCTTATGAGAAGTTAAATCTGTTCCACCACTTCATCCGGCATATTCCTTAGCACCAGTCTATACAGATTATATTTATTAAAAACACAAAAACAGTATGAAGCATTTTCATCACATGAACATATTTGCTAAAGTCAGTGACATCACTTTGTGTAGACATGCTTAATTTTTTCACCATTGTCCTAGAGACCATAGCACTGACAGTAATAATCCCATCATAACTGGATTTTCCCAGAACTGAAGCTCATCACAAGCAGACAGTGTATGTTTGTGTGTGTTTTTGTGCCTCCTCTTATGTGTGTGGATTTTGTGGTGCTGAACACAGGCCCGTGTGATGGCAACCATTGGCGTGACCCGTGGGCTGGGGGACCATGACCTGAAAGTGTACAACTCCAACATTTACATCAAGCCCTTCCTGTCTTGTGTCCCTGAGGTGAGTGTGACAAATCAAAAGTAATACTCTCAACTCTGCCCAAGGAGCAGCGTCTGAGCTGTTACCACTGTTGTGAAATCATGATAGTTTTTGTACAACTGCTGGGCTCTTGTCACTTTGTTGGCTTGAATATCCAAAGATGTGGACTTTACTTGTGTTTTTGCAATGTGGAATTAGACTTGTTCATTCATCTCAAAGCACAGATTTCCCATGAAAAAAAACTATATTAGATTAAAAAATACCCCTTGTCTCTTCTGTTTGGTATTGTTTACATTTCCTTTCCTGTTCTACCTCATTTTCCCTCTCTTTTCCTTGAAATGTGCTCATCTGACTGTATTGCATCGAATGCATGCAACTCAAAACAAGGGGATCAGCTTAATATTTCAAATGTAAATGAACACAAGCAGCTTTTCTATAGTAAATGGAGGTTATGCCCTTTGCATGCAAGCAGCAGGCTGCTAATGCTATAGTAGTAAACACTGAAAAAATAAAATGCATTGCTCTCTTTGTGTGAACTGGTTTCTAACAGTATGATAAATGTCCTGTCACAGGTGCAGGTCTATAACCTGGATGAAAACAAACATGGCCCCAACGATGTTTTAGTCATGGGTACAGATGGATTGTGGGACGTAACGACAGACAGGGAAGTGGCAGATGCTGTGTCAGCCTACTTATCCTGCTGTGACCCTACTGATCCCATGAGGTATGCGGTCCGCCAAATAGACCTTTGCATTGGCCTTTTGTTCTCCCTGTTATGAGCTGTATGAGCATGAAGAGGGAAGTTTTATGAAACCTGCATTTTCTTAAGTAATGTCAAAACTGGTGTTTTACTGTTGATCCAGTAGATGGCAAAAGATTCAGGTGTCTTGGAAATAGTTTTTTGGGTTTTTTTTGGTTTTTTTGGAGTTTTTTCCCCACAACATCAAGTCACTGAGATGAGTTTTTCTTTTTTTTTGGAGCCTATTTTGATTTTGATTTGATTTAGTTTTTTCATTTTTTTTTTCTTTTTTTTTTTACCTTCAGACAACTCATGTATAATCATGTTTAATAAGCTATACTACCAAGACAATTAAATGATATTCATTTAGGTTTACCATTATAAGTTTATGTTCCCCAGCTCCCCTCTTTTGTCCAAATACCATCACTTCTGGCACCAAAAGGGGAAGATGACAACAACCAAATACCAAATGTGATTTTTAAATTACTGAACAACAAGTCAGGATTTTCAGCATATTTTGATGCAGGTACTTTGTTTTGCAGTAAATTATTACTACAGTTGAAACCTGCCCTATTTGAGAATTAAATTACAAATTAAAGAATGTATTTTGATGCATCAGTGTGTAGGGGTCATGCTTACACACTTTATGTCATGTTTACATTGGATTCTTGTTCTGATATTTTTCTTTGGTGAGTTTAGAAGAATCTATTTCTAAACTAACTGTGGTGTTGCACACTGTCGCTGTTGTAATGGAGGTGAAGAGAGACAATGAGGAACTCAACAAACAAAATTGTCCTATTTTGTTGGAGGGCAGGAAGAACAGCCCGTAAGATCATTAGATGGCTTTTTGACTTAGAATCATGATTCACAGTCTTAATCACAATTTTTCTCACTTCTTACAAGATGTAGATGAGTTATAACTAAAGTATAATTAGTTTAGGACTTGGTTGTGTGCACTAGATTTATTGTTTTTATCTAACTACAAACTGCATTATTACACCATTTTGGACTATATTATTGTAGTATTTTGGCAGTAGCTACTCAAGAAAACACCTCCCACATTTTCCTAACTAACATTTGGCTGTGACATCTGCAGTGTTTCCATTAATCACAGAGACTGAGGCCTAATTTTTTTCACTATAGGTTTATAATGAACCAGAATGGTTTTACTCTCGAAAGCATCTGTGTAAATTACATTCACTACTGCTCACAGTTCAGATCAGACCAGAGACTGACAGATTTGTGGTAATTAATTTCATCAGTCATTATTTCTTCATCAGTAGAAAAAAAAGAACATTACTCAAACTCTGCGAGTTAAGGTGGACTAAAACACTTCAGTGCAACACAAATGTTAAAGCTAAAGGGCTCATAAGGAAATGCTCAGTGTAAAACAGCATAATTAAACTGATACTTGGACCATTTAAAAGGAACATAAACTGACTAGGAATGTTTTGACCACTCTGTTCATTAATGACATGATCTGTATGAGCCCTCTAAAACATATAACATCATATCATGCAAATGAAGTCTGATGACTTTGTAAGATTGTGAGGTTGCCCAGCCTTACATGTAATCAACTGAGATTGTCATTAGCATTGAAATTCACTCGGCTAATATCGACAAATAACCAGCTCCTACAACAAAGACATCACACAAGCACCCGAGCACTCTTACAAACTGAGCTGTTAAATGCACGGATACAAACTAAAGGTTTTTCTCACTGTTGTAATGAGTGCTTTTGCTGTGTTCTCTGTGTGCTGCAGGTACACACTGGCAGCCCAGGATCTGCTAATGAGGTCTCGAGGAGTGCTGAAAGAACGTGGTTGGCGGCTACCCAACGATAGACTGGGCTCAGGTGATGACATTACTGTGTTTGTCATCCCGCTCGCAGGCCAGGAGTCAGAGACATGACGCGGCGTTGTAGAGGCCGCTATGACAGAGCTGACTCTGAAGGGTCCATCCCGCGGTCCCTCCGAGCTCCCTCAACCCTGGACCACCTGGGCAACGGGAGAAAAAAAAACATCTTTGTCATAGGGAAGACCTGGGTCCAAGCAGCACCTTCATCAACCCCTTTATCGGACCCAGTCCCTCCCTCTCATTTCATCCGGGATCAGTCACCCACTTTGTTTGGTTAGTCTCTGTCATGTAACAAAAGATTTTCAGTGACATTATAAGAGAAGTCACACATTTTCTTCCTGATCTGCTGTTTGTGATGGTTGCCAGTGAGAATTAAATCCCTGTAGTGTTTCTTTCCTGTTTATGTTAATGCTTTTAAAGCTGGACTTAAACCTCTGAAGTGATTTTCATGTCATGCCCTAATGTGACGCTGTTTTGTAAAAAAAAAAAAAAAAGAAAAGAAAATGAAAAAAGCACCCCTGCAGTTTCACAATCATGTTTTAAAGAGGATTGAAGAAGAGAATGTGGGGGAATTTGGGGAAACCAAAGAGATGCCATTATGGCATATGGAAGGAACAGTGTAAAAATAAATACATGAAAGGTACATAATGAAACAAAAAAAGGCTGTTACATTAATGTCTTACATTAAAGAAGTACGGAGAAAGTTAACACAGTGGAGTGGACCTTTTCAGACAGAATCAGTTTAAACTATGTTGCTGTACTTCCTTTGTTAATGATAGATGAATGACGACACCTAAGGCACTTGAAGAATGTTGCACATGCTCTGTGGTAGCCCATGATTTGGTACATCTTTGTATTGAATGTGCTCTTTTTTTTCATTTATTTGTTTTTACCATGGCAGTAAACAGAGGGGTCATACTTGTGTTCACATAAAAAAATGAAGGAACAGGATAATAGATGCTTTCATTTAATTCCATGTTTTTTTTTTTTATTACTCAAAGGGGAAAGCGACTTGTCCTCAGTAAATGTCTAGGTATAGTAAGATGTGATAAATTTTCACACATATGCCTTACTAAGAGATGAAAGGGAGTTTTTCATCAGATGCACTAAATTTGAACCTTGTAGAAGTGGCAATGAACATTGTATGGTCTTAACTGTACCGTTTACCTCTTTTCTACCATTTTGTTATGTCATGTTACTTAGATTATCCATATATTTTTAAAAGAAACCTTTTGGTTGTGAGCAGTATAAGAAATTTATTTTTATGTTTCTATCCATAACTGTTTTAAGAGAAGCTGTTTCCTGTGAGCTACCAAAATGTGTGGTAGAGGGATAATGTGTAAGTTTAGAAATAAATCAGATTTTTCCCATTTTTCTGTGAAGCTGTGTCTTTGATAGACCAAAGGAAAAAAGGAAAAAGGAGAAGGAAAAAAAACCTTGACCATTTTCAATGAAACTCAAAACTTTAGAGTCTGCTGCTGTGTTAATTAAGTCAATTAAGTTAATTATTAAGTAAGTAGCATTAATTTTGGAAATGCCTTTTAAGTAAGCATACGTATGGTATCAAGATGAGGCCAGATAACATTGTAAACGTACGTATTGTAAGTGCAAGTGAAGTTTTGTAAATACAGACAAAGTTTTGTAAAAGTGAAAAACAGGTTTGTAGGAGAAAAATAAGTTTTGGAGGTGCATTTTTAAAAATATACATTTTTGGTTTACAAAACTTCACTTGCGCTTACAATACTTTACATATGTTTACAATGTCATCTGGCCTCATCTTGATGCCATACCTATGACTTGAATATATTTAAACATTACAATGTAGTATTTACACAATAATTATCATAATATGAGTGTTCTATATCATATTATAGTGTATTTTTAATTTCAGAATCTAAAGGGTTTTGTACTCTTTCAAATGTCTTGCTCACACAATACAGGTTAAGGTTTAGCTACCATTAGCTTTTGCACAAGATAGCATTTGTTAGCATTAGCATTTTTAGCACCTATTTTGTGAACGTCTTAGTGCTTATTTGAGTAATTTACCAAAAGCAAAAGCATACTCACTGAAAATGAGGATTGTAAAGTAAAAACAGGTTTATCCTCAATAAGTAACTCATTATAAAATTTCACAGTTAGCTAAGTGACTATATTAGCTATGAAACTAAGCTATTTGTGATGTGTAGCAAAGCTAATTCATACTACATGGAGGCTAATGTCCACAGGTGACTCCACTCTCCCTGATTATGCTAAGTTTGTTTTTCTGTCCCTGTGAAAGCAGAACAACACCTCCATTAGTCTTTGCAGTGACTATACTTCAGGAAACTCACATTAACTCCACCTCATCTAGTTTCAGTCTGTCTAATCCACTAAAAAGTCATCTGTGTAGCCTTCGATCAACTGATGTCAAATACTAAGAGTACAAATGAAGGCATAACTACTTTATATGTACCTCAACAAATCATAGTTAAGGTAAAGTAGTATAACACTAAATTATATTATAACATCAGCAAAAGTATGGAAAAGTAAGTGGTACCAAAAATAAAGAGTTGGAGGAATGTTTTACAAATAATTAGACTGATTAATAAAAGGTCAGTGGCATGACTCAGTATAAAAATAATATAATAGAGAAGTGTAGTTTCTCAGAAGTAAAGCTGGGCAGAAGTTCATCAGTCTGTGAGAAACTGTCTACACATTGTGGAACAATTTCATAATAATGTTACTCAACATTGTTAAGGCTTTGAATATCTCAACAGCTGTAGTACAGAAAAGAAAAGAGAACCCACATGTCTCATATGTTTCAACAATCTATTTTGATAACATGGCATTTTGGAGAGGAGCCCCGATACTGAACTGGCCTTCCTGCAGTCTGGACCTTTCATCAACTGAAAACATTTAGCATCACGTAACAAGAAGATCCAGGACTGGACTAGCACCCAGCAGCTAGAACAAGACTGTGAAAACGTTCCTCTCCCAAAAGTCCAACAACAGTTCCCAGACATTTACAGATTGTTATAAAAGAAGAAGGAAGGAAACATAGCCCTGGCCCAACTTTTTGGGTACATGTTACTACCATCAAATTCACAGTTACTTCATTTTAATCATTGCATTTTGATTTTATTTACATTTGTAACAGCATCGTAACTGTTGGAGTTAGAGTTGCAGTGGTAGAATAACCTGGGGTAATCTGGGACACCTGGTGGTAGATTACCAAAAAACGACTGAGCTGATAATGAATCTCTGTTATCTATCTATTCAGTTCATTTCAGTTTTATTTGTAGAGACCTGTATCTCAACAAGGTTACCTCAGAGGGCTTTACAGAATTAGTTGGATATAAACAAACAAGTCAAATTAACAGTAGATGAAGGAAATGGGTTAATGTGCCAGGCATCCCCTGTCCTTAGACCCTCCTTCTCGGCAAAGAAAAACTCCAAAAAACCCAGAGGGAAAAGAGAAACCACAGTGAAGGAGAGATCCACTCCCATGGACGGACAGGCTGTAGATGCACCAGGACTGATGGACGTCCATTAACGGATGTAGTTCCAGTCTATAAAGATGCAGTAGGTTGGGGGCACATGGGGGGTGTCCATCTAGTCCGATGAAACAGGCGGACATGCACTCAGGTGAAGTGCTATAGAAACTGAATCAAACATTTCACGATCCAAGCACTCACTGTACCTAATGGCATGTCCCAAGATAAATATGGCATCAATATTGAATATTAGTAGTCATTCACCAAATGTGTGATTGAATTATAACTATTAAATATCTCATGTTAATAGGTCTGAGGTGGGTACAATCTTTGGAGCTTTCACTGGATCACATCTAGTTCACCTAGAAGTATTTTCCCCAAACAGTGTACTGTGAAACACTGGAAACATATTTTGTGATTGGGTGCAACTATGTGGTTAGCACTCGTGCCTCACAGCAAGAAGGTCCTGGGTTCGATTCCAACCTTGGGACCTTTCTGTGTGGAGTTTG
>JAPQRP010057179.1:0-23351 GCA_037367295.1 Apogon hyalosoma | reverse complement strand
TATATATATATGTATATGTATGTATATATATATATATATGTATAATGTTAAAATTATTAAATTACTGATGCTGATGGAAAGTTACTGTCTCTAAAACATTTACTGTCAGTAAAAAACATTTACTGTCTCTAAAACATTTATAAGCCTTGATTGTTTTCACAGTAATAAAATGTTGTGCATTTATTCTGTACACCTGTGATTTATAAAACCTACCTAAGGCGGTACCTCCCCCTACCATCCTGTGTTTCACAAATTCCTGGTCTACCTGCTTGGGGATGTTTCTCATCACTCAGCAGGAATAAAAACACAACCTAAAAGTTTTGCTGTTCCAGACTCTTAACAGAATAAACAAACTGAACAGATTTAAAGTTAGCACTAATATTTCATGTTAGAACCTGTGACATGAAAAAACGTTGAAGGACGAAGAAACAGAAGCATCTTTCAATCTCAAATATGATTTGTTGAGAGTTGTGCTCTAATTTTGGTATTAATTTATTTTTGTAGAATGTTTGTCGTTATGGCAACCATATGATGTAATGTGACCTGTAATTAATGAATGGTCTTCACCTGTGGAAACTAATAAAGTAGTGTGCCCGCAGATGCGCGTGTTCACACAAAGAGTAAGAATCTGTGCTGGGTTGTCACGTAAACGCTGTGTAAAAGTAAACTCTGCTAACATGATCCAGGTTGTTAAGTGGAGACTCACTTCTACACAATGTGGATCTATACTTTTAATATTAGTTTAAATATATATATTTACCTGAGAGGAAAACCAAACTTCTCAACAGCTGCACCAAGATATATTATCTGCAGCACAAATGCAATTACACCACGACACTCAAGTATGTAATGATTATTAAAAAAAAAAAAAAGTATACATTTTGTCCTAACAATTGTGGATCTATACTTTTTAATGAGTCTATTGTCATTATTTAGCCATATTGTATTACATGTAACCTTTGTACACACTTAGACTCTGTACAAAGTTAATTTAAGCTGTGAATTCTACATAGTGTACTTCGTCAAGGCCGTTGGAGTATGTCTGTCTTAGTTCTGGCCTTATCCACCGTTTACGTAAAACATATTTGTGCAAGCAATCCTGAAGACACCATAAAGTGCAGATGTTAAAATAAAACAGTGGTATTCAGACTAGGACACGCTGTCCGAGTGCCCATTCACCCTGTATACCGAAATAAAGCGTTCTTCAGTGAATCGATCAACTCGTCTTTGTCCAACGAAAAGACAGCAGTTTGGTGGAGGATGCAGGCATTTTACTGAGGAACGGAAGATACGAGAGGGAAGACAGAAGAACGATGTTTTCATTTTTCTCGTATCGCTTTGTTTGGTGCTGGTGTCCAGCAAACAGGCCGGCAGACAAAGTACGGGAAGGTGAAACAATTCGACTGGGAGCCTGAAGAAAAGGACAAACCTGTACAGAGCGACCAGGTCTAAAGTAAACAAACGGTAAGCAGAGCCTGAATTCTGCACATCTGAAAATCCAAAATTGTGTTACTGTTTGAGATTCGCCAAAAATTACGTTTAGCGTTGCATACAGGATGTTTCTGTGCTTTTTTTCTCTTCCTTGTTGTGTAGTAAGTACAAATAAGAAAACAGAATTAAGAGAAAATAAGAGAAATAAAAAGAGCAGATAAGAGAAGAGAGTTAAAAAGAATTAAGAAGAGTAAGAGAAGAATAAAAGAACAAGTATTATAGAAAATACAGTAAGGTAACTAAAAACAAGAAATAAGGAAAGGATCAGAAATAAAAGAACGAGAGAGGAATTAAACATGATTAAAAATGTATATTCCTAAGGTAACGAAGGATAACACTAAGGTTCATAACCGACGAGCATCGTGATGTAGTTGTAAAGTATTCTTAAAAGTATTCTTGAGTAACTAAGGGTAAAACATTAAAAGGCAGTAAAGCCGACGGTCGTAAATATCATCGTAACCCGTTTGAAAGTATTCCTAAAAGCATTCGTGAAGCACTGAGTTCATTTTTGTTTCATATTTGGTTCTTGATTTATTTTAATTTCTTTTAAGTTTTATGAATTTTATTTTAAAGTTTCATTTCAGACAAACAGGTTGTCCAATCGCCCATCAGACCTAAACCTTAACAGCCACATTAAAGTGACTGCATCATCAACCTTTTTCGTAACACAAAAGTCCCTAAAATTCTACAAATATATTAATACTTGAGGGTAAATTAGAACAGAGGCGATGCAACTGGACAGGGTATGTATGGGGCTGTCTTTGGCTCCATCTAGTGGATCTTTTGAGACATTACAGTGCGGTGACAGTTCTGTGTTTGAAGACGTATTTCTTTTTCCGTTGTCTCAGGTTATATCCCATAAATAATTAGAAGTATCAAGAATTTGATTAGTTTTATTAATTAATTATTGTTTGATTATTGTCTTTGCATTTTTGATTCAGCTAACCCCATTTGTTGCTCTGATTAGTTTGATTATTGATTGTTGTTGAATTATTGTCTCTGCATCTTTGATTTAATCAATCCTATTTTGTTGATGTGATCAGTTTGGTCATTGATTATGGCCTGATTGTTGTCTTTGCATCCTGGATTTCAGCTATTGATCTGTGTTGGTTTAAGTAATTTTTTTTTTTTTTTGAGTATTGATCATTGTGGCTTAGGTATTTCTGGAGTTCTTTAGTATTGATTAGTGTTTTTTTTGTGTATTTCCAGTTTTAGTATTTAGAAATTATCAATTACTTGCTGATTGTTGTTCAATTTACTCAGATTTTAGTGCTGTTCTGACTTTTTGGAGCTTTTGTGTGGTTTACCCTCAGGTTATTCTCCTTAAGCTTCAACTGGTTGATTACATTCTGATTCTTATAATATTTAGAGTTATTTAATCTTTTAGTTCATTTTTAAATCACTCATATTTTTTTTTTTTTTTTTTTTTTTTTGCTGTTTGTCTGTTGTTTTAAAGCATTTCAGCCCCACTTGTGACTAGAAAACAAGTACTGATTTGCAGCTGGAGGATTGTAGTTTTATTTGTCTTTTGTGCCAGTCATCTTATTTTTATCAGGTTTTTGCATTTTAGGTATTGCTGATTTTTTTAGGCCCACAGACAGTTTAAAACTTATTCATCTGATTTGCAGATTATTGCAAATTGAAGTCTCTAATTGTACTTCATTGACATTTTATCCTTTTTATTTTTCATGTTATTCATTTATTTTTGATCATTTTTGAATTTTTTTCCTTTATTTTATTTTTGTTGTTTTGTTCTATTTTTTCTTGTTTCTGTATTTTCTAAATCAGAATCAGTTACCCAAGACATTCACAGTTCAGTAATTCAATAAAGTAACTACTGTACAAATCGGTATTAACTGTTACAGGTACAAATCGGCATTAAATATACAGGTATCCCGTTTTTGTTGGTTTTTCTTAAGTTAATCTCATCGTCTCTAAAATTCTACTACAAATGTAACTAATTAACATGGTTTCACTCGACTAAAAGCAAGTACTCTAGATTAGGAGGGTGCGTGATTTGCGATTTTGTTGTTTTGTTTCTTTATCATGATTTTCTAGCTCCAATCATTACTAAACACTCTACCCATCAACAAAATGGCTTCCTCCTCCTCAAAATGGACATTTTCATGAAAGAACTTGAGGACAGTATTTTCATGAGTGAACCCGATCCAACAGCAGCAAAGAAACAAGTTCAGCTAATGAAAGACTTATTCAAGAAATATGCGAAAAAGACTCTGGACTCTGGACTCACTCTGGACAGGGAGCAGTGGCCCCTACAGAGCAACAATGGTATTCAATTAAGGACTACCACTGAGGAAAGGTCCTGCACTATCACACTAACCCCAAGTGGACAATTAAAGGCAGGGTCACTGACATTTCGAAACTATGACAAAGTGAAGAGATGGAAGAGTTTGCTGAAGAACTACACCAGCTGAAACGCTCTATCATGACGACATATGAAAGCAAACACCTCGTTAGCATGCTAGTAGTAAAACCAAAAGAAGATGACAGAACACATGTCATGCCCCTCACTGGTGCCAAGAGGACAGGCAAGAAATCCAGCAAAGGCCCTTCAATCACTTTCGGTCAATGGCGCTCAGGATTTCTATGCTCTGGGCAAAGGTATAGCCCTTCCACAGTAATAGGGAGTGTGGAGTGTTACCCAGATGAGGATGAAGCAGACGAAGAAGAAGAGGACGAAGAAGGAGACAAGACAAAGGGACAGAGGTCAAAAGTCCCTGAATCGAAAATCTCTTCCACTCATGCCCGACCTAGGCCTGTTCTATCCTCAATCTGACACAGAGGGACCCTACGCAGAAGTGGGCCAGAGGATTAAAAGAGGCAGCAAAGACAACCCCCATCCAACTTCAGCCACCTTTGCTATACACAACAATGGATCTGTCAAAGCCCTGTTCATCGACATCCCAAGAGCCAGTCCAATACACTATCCTCAGCGGGTCTCTGACGATGGTTCAGACAGGAACAAATATGACCCAACTGCAGATAAAGAACCTGCAAGAACAAGTAAGGCCATTGACCGGTGTAATCTCCAGGATGGACCAAACAATGCCACCATGAGCTGGCCAACTGCTTCCTTCATGTTCTACGCCCATAGCTGCAGCAAGACACAATGCCATCTTAGAATCCTCTGACCTTGAGGACACAGGAAGGCTACAAGAACCAGTGAGATAAAAGGAACAGGAAGTCGTCAAGGAAACACAGAAAAGGGAGAAGTGACAATCCAAGGAGCTCCACAAACAAAGAGGACTCAGCTACAGGAGTGTCACTGGCCTTGACCCCTTTGCAACAGCAGCAACATCACCAACACCCCAATCTGTAGTACCACAATTCATCTCAGGAGAGTTTTTTGGTATGGTAGATAAGCAACAGGTCAAAAAGGCATTCATAAATGGAGACTTGAACCCATTCCCTGAACCTGAGCTACCCAATGAAGAAGACAGACCTGCTGCTGTGGAAGAGTTACCAGTGGTAAAGGCCTACCCTCTCAGAATAACTGCTGATAATACAAACATCTACCTGCCATTCGCCTTGAAAAACATTGATGCCTTGATGCTGAATTTACCAAAACTCACTCAAGGCATACCTGCATTCTTCAGAACTCTCACCTCATTAACCATCCAAGATAAACTGTGTTGGGGAGATGTCGCTGCAATGATCACAAGAGCAACTGATTAGGCCACAGCAGACAAAGCCTGATTAGAAGTGTCCAGACACACTGGCTTTCCAATTAAGACCATAACACCATACGACACAATGAAGGCTCAGCTGTTATACGTCATGAAAGAAATGTATCCCACATGCATTCCTGAGGCTCTAATGGCCCTGAAGATGAAAGACAGAGAAGACTATTTTTCCTACAAACAAAGAGCAAAAGCCTTGTTTCATGATGCCACCGGAGATCCTGTATGCCAATGGACTGGAAGTACCAGCCTTTTCTTTATCACTCTGGTAAAAGGCATGCCTAAAGCAGTCAAAGCCCATCTTGCTGACATTGTGGGTCTGTACTCGAAAACAGAAGAAGACTGATGCACATTGTCAGCACTATGTAGCCAAATACTGGAGGAAAAACAAAGAGAAAGTGACGACTTAAGTAAGATGCAAGAGGCTATTCTAAAACTACAACTGGAGAAACTCAAGGATGACGAAAATGAGTCAACCTCGGTGATGGCAGGTCTGGCTGGAGAAGGATCGAAAACAGCAGCCAAAGACTCGGACTCCACTCAACAGCTTGCAGTGGCTATCAAACTGGCAATGACTCAAATCAATGCCCCACGTGCTTCGCAAGCAACAGCCCCAACGACTGCACCTCAAGTAGTTCCACAGACTTTGAAACTGGCTCAGGTCGTCATTTACAACAATATAGGATGTGGACACAACAATTTTGCTCAAGGAAGGGGACAAAGAAATGCTGGAAGAAGGCAAGGACAGAGGAATGCTCAAATCTCCCATAATCAATGCCAGTAGTGCCACGGTTTCGGACATTGGGCCCGAGACTGTTCACAAGGACCAAGACAAAGAGGACTGCAACCAAATGCAAGGCCATACCAGCCTTCCCAGTATAGTGCACCTGTGGGAGACACGATGCTTCAGATGCAAACGCAACCAACACAAAACCAGTGCAATATGAACCTCAGAGACAACGCCAATTCACAGTTTGCTGATTCTAACAGATACTTTGAAGCCTATTGACAGGACCACTTTGCAACCAGCTCCTGTTTGAGTACTGTGTGATATAATTTTGTGTTTTGGCATATCCTGATAACAGTAGTCAATTCACAGCTAAAATAGTACGGGATGTGTTGAAATCTATTAACAGGTCACAAAAGTTAGGCAGTATTTACCATGCAGTTAGCCAAGGTGTTGTAGAACAAATGAATAAATATAAATAGAAAACTGGCTAAGTTTTGGCTAACTTCAGACTTGACTGGGTCATGGCTCTTCCTTTGTCCTTGATGGACATCAGGAACAGCATGAACCGCAACCCTAGTTACTCTCCACACATGTCACTATCTGAGAGAGAAATCCACAAAAGTCCAAGGAGGCCAGCAGATCTCACCTTCATCAAGGTCCAGAAGGACATTGCCCGAGGCAATGATGGCTCATCAGCCGATGAGCCCCTTCCACTGCCACCCTACCCGGAACCCCCAGGAGCAGCAGAATGAAAAACTGGGGGAGTACCATTACTATTATGATGATTTAGATTTTTTAAATGGTGGACAACTGCATGCATGCTAATCGGTTTGATTTGTTTTTCTATTTCTTTGATGACTGTAGGCCTCTGGTGTCTCTCTGGATTGCCATGTGGACATAAGGAGGAGCTGAATTCTTCTTGTCACCAAGAAAATCAAGACAACATGATTGTGGAGAATCAGCCTCATGATGTTGATTTCAATTCAGGTATGAGACAGGGAGCTAATCTGACTTCTTCTGACTTCAGACAACACAGATGTGAACTAGACAAATATTCATACTCTGATCAAATACACACCATCAAAATAGGCCAGACAGAAGGTTGTAGTTGTGAAAATAGAGCTATGTAATTTCCAATACTTAAAACAGTGGCCATCCATTATTAAAGGTAAAACTAGTGTTCATAAAACAAGTGATATGGTCATAATTACTTCACAAAATCCCAAAATGACAGATAATGGATCTATGTATTCGGCTTGTATTCTTCAAAGATCAATCCAGTTAGAGGACGAATCTCCTTGAATGTTTCTGAAACCCCACTTAATGCCGACCAATTAGTGGACTTTTCAACGGAACACAGAAAATTTCCAAATCTAATGATACCTGAAAAATCGATGATACCCAGATACCTCTCTGACTTATCTTTAGAAGACACCATCACTTCAGAATGTTCAGACTACACTGACTAATCTTTGAACTACGGCTCCCTGGCTCATTCCTTTATGTTCTTTATGTCCATATGGAATCTGTGTTGACTCTGAGGGCTTAGAAGATTTTATTGTATTTTGAAGTGTTTAAAAGTAATCAATTACATATGTTTGGAATCATGCATAATCTGGTCTGAGCTAGGGCTGCTCGGTATACATGGTAAGACGGTAGCAATGATATAAATTTGGCCACGGAAGAGATTTGTGCTCTATCATCATACCATCGATGATGTCATCACACCTGCCTCTGTGTGAAAATGGCCGCAAGCACAGTAACAGCAGAGGCGGAGCTGGGAAAAAAAACGGTGCTACATCCGTGATTTGGATGTGGTTCAGGTTTAAAAAGTTGGATGTTGAGCAGAAAAATGTTATCTGCAAGATGTGTGGAGTAACTGTCCAACAAAGGTAACACAAGCAATTTATTTTACCATTTGAAATCAAAACATGTGCTTGAGTATGCAGAGCCAGAGGCTGTGCTTGGCTCAAACACTGGCTCAGTCTACGAACACGGGAGGAAAGAAAAAAGTTTTCCCCGCTATCCAACAGACCTCCAAACCCATTCAGAAACACTTCCATTTTAAGTTTTACACCACAACATTTATAGCGATATATATACCATTACCGTGAATGGATTCAATTTATACCGTGATATGAATTTTGGGTCATACCGCCCAGCCCTAGTCTGATCTCAAGGGTTCTGCTTAAGGATTCCTTAACAGCTGTGGCTGAGGTTGGAGGTTGGGTGCAGCAGCGCGAGGAGGTCATCTTTTCCCACACTAATAACTTTTACAACTATTAAATATAGTTGTGACACAGCAATAAAAACTGCACATGGGTTTTCGGGTTTCATACTTTTTGAGATCAGGAGACTATCTTACCGTATTTTCGCGACCATAAGGTGCACTTAAAAGTCTTAAATTTTCTCCAAAATGGACAGAGCACCTTATAATGCGGTGCGCCTGATGTGTGCACCGAGTTCCAAAATCTGTAAATGTTGTTGTGTGACTTTGATGAGCTTGACTGACTGAGAGCATTTCCTGCCGAAGAGAGAAGTTTCCAGCCGGAGTCATCGTTAAGGCCAATCAAAAGGACTGGATGGATGAGGAGAAAATGAAAGAGTGGCTGAGTGAGGTGTACGTAAAGAGACCAGATGTTTTTTTCCACGTGTCAGCGTCCCTGTTGATCTGTGACTCCATGCGCGCCCATCTCACAGCCGCTGTGAAAAACCAAGTGCAGCAAATGAACTCGGAGCTTGCTATCATTCCGGGAGGCTTGACGAAGGAACTCCAACCGCTGGACATCAGTGTAAACAGGGCGTTCAAAGTGAAGTTGCGAACGGCGTGGGAGTGATGGATGACAGATGGTGAACACAGTTTTACTAAGACTGGGAGGCAGCGCTGGGCGAGTTATGCCACAATTTGTGAATGGATTACGGATGCTTGGGCTAACGTGTCTGCTTGCACTGTTGTTCGAGCTTTCGCAAAAGCTGGCGTCATTTATGAGGAGCCGCACGGCAATGAGACTGACTGACAATGACGAGCGAGCCATATTAGCCATATTGTCTTACATGTAACCTTTGTACACACTTGGACTCTGTATAAAGTTCATCTAAGCTGTGAATTCTACAGTGTACTTCATCAAGGCTGTTGGAGCTCGAGGTGCCAGAAAATTTGGACTAACTCTGGCCTTATCGAATCATTTATGTAAACATGTTTGTGTAAACAATCCTGAAGACACCATAAAGAGCAGATGTTAGCATATGACAGGGAATTCAGATGCTGAGACACTGTCCGTGTGTCTCATGTAAGCCGAATAAACTTCTTCCTCTGTAAAACGATCCAGTGTTTTCATGTTGTCTGTGAAAACTGAACGACGACAGTTTCATGTAGAGACTGAAATCTCCACAGCTCCATTCATGGTCTGAAACATCCACAGTTTCATTCATGGTGTGAAACGTTCACAGTTTCATCCTTGGTCTTTAACGGCCACAATTCCATCCATGGATTGAAACTATCAAAGTTCCATCCACAGTTCAATCTACGGTCTGAAACATCCACAGTTCCATCCACGGTCTGCAACCTCCACAGTTCCATCCACAGTCTGAAACGTCCATGGTGCCATCCACAGTGTGAAACGTCCACAGTTGCATCCACAGTCTTGTATATCCACAATTACGTCCACGGTCTGAAACGTCCATAGTTCCATCCACAGTCTCATACATCCATACTTCCATCCAAAGTTCAATCCATAGACTGAAACGTCCACAGTTCCATCCATAGTCTGAAACATTCACAATTCCACTCACCAATTGAAATGATCACAGTTCTATCCAGAGTTGCATCCATGGTCTGAAACATCCACAGACTTAAAAGTCCACAGTTCCATCTACAGTCTGAAAGTTCACAGTTTCATCCACTGTCTCAAATGTCCAAAATTCCATCCACGATCTGCAACATCCACAGTTCTATTCACAGTTCCATCCACTGTCTCAAATGACCATGGTTCCATCTACGATCTGAAATGTCAACAGTTCTATCCATGGTCTGAAACGTTCATAGTTCATTCCACGGTGTCAAACGACCACAGTTCCATCCACAGTCTGATTTGTCCACAATTTAGTCCACGGTGTGAAATGCCCACAGTTCTATCCATAGTCTGAAACATCCATAATTCCATCCACATACTGAAATGTCTAGAGTTCCATACCTGGTCTGAAATGTCCACAGTTCCATCCACTGTCTCAAATGTCCAAAGTTCCATCCACGGTCTGAAACATCCACAATTCTATTCACAGTTCCATCCACTGTCTCAAATGACCACGGTTCCATCTACGGTCTGAAACGTCCACAGTTCCATCCACAATCTCAAATGTCCACAGTTTCCTCGACAGTGTCATCCAGTCTGAAACATCCAAACTTCCATCCATGGTCTGAAACGTCCACAGTTCCAGCTATGGTCTGAATCGGCCACAATTTCATCCATGGTGTGAAACATTCACAGTTTAATCCACGGATTGAAATGTTCACAGTTAAATTGAAAGATCAATCGACGGTCTGAAAAGTCCAGAATTCCATCCACAGTTCCATCCAAGGTTCCATCCATCATCTGAAACATTCCAAGTTCCATCCACAGTGTGAAATATCCACAATTTCATCCACGGTGTAAAATGTCCACAGTTTTATCCACAGATTGAAACATTCACAGTTCTATCGACAGTTCAGTCCACGTTCTAAAACAACCACAGTTCCATCCATGGTCTGAAACGTCCACAGTTCCATCCACAGTTCGAAAACATCCACAGTCTAAAAAATCCATGGTTCCATTCACAGTCTGAAATGTCCACAGTTCAATCCACAATTCCACCCATGGTCTGAAACATCCAAAGTTCCATTCCCAGTTCCATCCACAATCTTAAACGTCTACAGTTCCATCAACAGTTGCATCCATGGTATGAAACTTCCAACATTCCATCCATGGTCTGAAACATCTACAGTTCCATTCACAGTCTCAAACATCCACAATTCCATCCATGGACTGAAGCGTTAAGTTCCATCCACAGTCGGAAACGTCCAAAATTCCATCAACAGTTTCAGCAACGGTTTGAAATGTCCAAAGTTTCATCCACAGTTCCATCCACAGTCTGAATCGTCCAAAGTTCCATCCACGGTCTCAAATGACCATAGTTCTATCCATGGTCTGAAATGTCTACAGTTTCATCAATTTTCTTAAAAGACCACAGTTTCATCCACAGTTCCATCCATAGATTCAAATGTCTGCAGTTACATCCACGGTCTGAAACATCCACAGATCCATCTGGAGTTCCGCCAACAGTTTGAAACATCCACTTTTCCTTCCAAGGTATGAAGCACCCAACGTTCCATCCACTGTTCCATCCATGGTCTGAAACATCCATAATCACATCCACAGTCTGAAACATCAACAGTTCCATTCATAGTTTCATCCCCTGTCTGAAACATCCACAATTCCATCCACCGATTGAAATGATCACAGTTCTATCCAGAGTTGCATCCACGTTCTGGAAAGTCTACAGTTACATCCTCAGTTTCATCTACAGTTCTATACATGGTCTGAAACGTCTACACTTCCATTCAGAGTCTGAAAAATCCACAGTTCGATCCAAAGATTGATATGTCCATAGTTCCATCCACAGTTCCATGCATGGTCTCAAACGTCCACAGTTCCATCCATGGACTGAAATGTTCACAGTTGCATCCACAGTTCCATCCATGGTTTGAAACTTCCAAAGTTCCATTCACTGTCTGACACGTCAACAGTTCCATTCAAGGTCTAAAACATCCACTGTTCCATCCACTGTTCCACCCACAGTCCGAAACATCTAGAGTGTGATACACCCACAGTTCCATCCACAGTCTGAAAAATCCACTGTTCCATCCACAGTCTGAAACATCCACGGTTCTATCCATGGATTGAAATGTTCACAGTTCCACTCACAGTCTCAAACGACCACGGTTCCATTAATGGTCTGAAATGTCCACAGGTCCATCCATGATCTGAAATGTCCACAGTTCCATCAACAATCTGAAACATCCACAGCTCCATCCACAGCCTGAAAGATCCACAGTTCATTCTACGTTCTGAAAGGGCCACAGTTCCATCCACGATCTGAAACATCCACAGTTCCATCCGTGATCTGAAACCTCCAAAGTTCCTTCCACAGTCTCAAACGATCAAAGTTCCAACCACGGTTTGAAATGTCCAAAATTCCATCTACAATCTGAAACATCCACAGTTCCATCCATGGTATGAAACATCCAAGGTTCCATCCATAATCTGAAACGTCCACAGTTCCATTCACGGTCTCAAACAACTAGTTTCATCCACAGATCAATCCACAGTCTGATACGTTCACAATTGCATACATGGTCTGAAACATCCACAGTTCCATCCACAGTCTCAAATGTCCACAGTTGTATCCATGGTCTGAAAACGTCCAGTTTCATCCATTGTCTGAAACGACCACAGTTCCATCCACAGTCTCAAATGTCCACAGTTCCATCCATGGTCTGAAATGTCCACAGTTCCATCCATGATCTCAAACGTCCACAGTTCCATCCACAGATCCATCCACAGTCTGATACAGCCACAATAGCATCCGCAGTCTGAAACATCCACAGTTCTATCCACAGTTCCATCCACAGTTCAACCCCTGGTCTGAAACGTCAACAATGAAACACAGTTTCATCCATGGTCTCAAATGACCACAGTTCCATTAATGGTCTGAAACGTCAACAGTTCCACCCATGGTCTCAAACGTCCACAGTTCTGTCCATGGTCTGAAACATCCACAATTCCTTCCATGTATTGAAACATTTACAGTTCCATCCTCAGTTCAATCCACGGATGTAAATGTCCACAGTTGTATCTACAGGTACATCCACGGTCTGAAACATCCAAAATTCCATCCACGATCTGAAACATCCACAGTTCCATCAACAATCTGAAATATCCACAGTTTCATCCACAGTTTCAAACAACCAAACTTCTATCCAATCTTTGAAAACATCCAAAATTTCATCCACAATCTGAAACGTCCAAAGTTTCATACATGGTCTGAAATGTTCACAGTTCCATTCACGGTCTCAAACGTCCACAATTCCATCCACAGTCTAAAATGTCAATAGTTCCATCCACAGTTTCATCCGTGGCCTCAAACGACCATAGTTCCATTTACAGTTTAATCCACTATCTGAAACATCCAGAGTTCCATCCACGGTCTCAAACGACCACAGTTCCATCTACAGTTCCATCCACAATCTGAAACTTCCATAGTTCCATCCACAGCTCAATCTATGGATTGAAACATCCACAGTTCTATTCACAGTTCCATCCACAGTCTCAAACAATCACAGATCCATAATGGACTGAAACATCAGCAGTTCCATCCATGGTCTGAAACGTCCACAGTTCTATCAACATTTTCATCCACGGTATGAAACGTCCAAAGTTCTATCCACAGTTCTGTCCATGGTTTGAAACTTCCAAAGTTCCATTCATGGTCTGAAATGTCCAAAGTTCCATCCACAGTCTCAAATGACAACAGTTTCATCTATGGTCATAAACATCCACAGTTCCATCCATTGACTGATTCATTCACAGTTCCATCCACAGTATGAAAAGTCTACAATTCCATCAACGGTTTCATCCACAGTCTGAAACTTCCACAGTTCCATCCACAGTCTGAACCATCCACAGTTTTATTCACAGTTCCATCCACAGTCTCAAATGACCACGGTTCCATCTATGGTCTGAAATGTCAACAGTTGCATCCACAGGTCCAACCGCAGTTCCATCCATCCTCTCAAACATTCAAAGTTCCATCCATGGTCTGTAACATCCACAGTTCTATTCACAGTCTCAAACAACCACGGTTCCATCTATGGTCTGAAACCTCCACAGTTCCATCCACAGTTCCATCAATGATCTGAAATGTCCACAGTTGCAAACACAGTTCCATCCACGGTCTTTCATGTCTGCAGTTCAATCCACAGTTTGAAATTCCCACAGTTTCATCCACAGTCTGAAACATGCACAGTTCCATCAATGGTCTGAAACGTCCCATTTGTATACTTAGTTCCATCCACAGTTCCAGCCATGGTCTGAAGCATCCAGTGACCTTCAACGATGATGATGATGATAATGATGAACACTGTATCACATAGGTCGAGTTTCAGATGGACGTGAATATCAGCAGCGTTGGTAAGATGATCTGAAAAACACCACATATAAATCAAATTAGATCAGAGCCATATTTCCTCTGTCAATCTGCAATATCCACATCCTCTCAGCATCTGTTGGATGTGAACATGTGGATTTAACTCAAACTGAAAACAGATTCACTGTGTTCCGACAAAAATTAAAACAGCTTCAACAAAAAAAGAACTCAAAAGAACCAAATGAACTTAACAGAATCACAGATGATCCTGTTATCTCTAATTTTATTTTTCTTCAGTGTTTACTATAATAAAATGTTTCAGCAGGATGTGGAGGTAAACAATGGTTTTATGAGTCATTCTACATCCATCAGCATTTTTCAGCTTTAAAAACTCAAGGCTTTAACTGATATAACCATAAAAAAATAAAAGAAAATTCCAATGAATCTAAAAGCAGTTAGTAGATGTAAATAAATCTGAGCTAATGGACTTCAGCTGTATGCTCAAAAATTAACTGAATGACTCTGAAAACCAGTGTGTATTGAAGATCTACTTCCTGTTGTGACATATTGGAAAAGTTGTGAATTATGTGTTTTTCCATAGAATGTATAGAATTATTGGACAGAGGAAACAAGACATCACTCTTTTTGTTTAGTTTTTTTGGCCAGTGCCATGTTGGCTTTTTGGAGCCAGACATGATTGTAAACTGTGGAACTATGGGAGGGGTCAGAGGTGAGCTAATGCTAACAGCTAATCATTAGGGACTTTTTCAAGCACAATTTTGTGATTCTGTAGCAAAACTCAAAAACCTCACTGATGTTTACTTTGGTCTCCATCCGGTCGACTCCAATCCAAATGCAGACCCCAGACTTTGACCGAAGACACTATTTTTCAATTTCACTTATTTTCATGATGCTTTTTAATAAGCACATTAAGGTCTACTTGGTGGTAATACCAGGGTCCTAAACCATACCTAGCTCTACATGTATTTGAGGATAGTTTTTGGCTATTGCTGTTGTGCCACATGGGACACAACACTGCACCATTTTATAAAGTTTAGAATATTCCGCAATTGGACATGGAAGTCCAGCAACCAACTTCTTCGACACAGTCCATCGGACCCATAGACAACCGCCTAGCAACCTTCAGGCATATCTGCAGACAAAGGTAGAAGAGGAGATTTCCAGGGAGCTCCAGAGCCATTGCCAGCTTGACGCGAGGGAAAAAGTATTGTTGGCCGGTTGTCTACGTGTCCGAGCGACTGTGTCAAAGTAGTCAGTTGCTGTCCATCTGTAGATGCATTTGTCAGAGCTGTCAGTGTCTGTGCAGAAGCTAACACATTATGAAGCAATGTCGCTGCTTCAGATTAGTGAATAGAATAGAATAGAATAGAATAGAATAGAATAGAATAGAATAGAATAGAATAGAATAGAATAGAATAGAATAGGAGATCGACCAATATGGATTTTTTGGGGCTGATACCGATTTTTTTTACATCAGCCTTAGCTGATGACAGATACAGCCTGCCGATATTTATAAGCCGATATCTGAAGCCAATACTTTTTTTTTTCTCTGTCAAATGATAACAAATGTCAGAAAATCTTTTTTTTTTTTTTTTAAAGGAAACATTTATTGAGCAAAAAATAATATTAAATTACTGGTAAAAAAGGAGAAATGTAAGGTAGAACAGGTAACATTAACATTTCATTTAATAAAACTTACATTCAGATACAAACAAAAAAAATGTTCAGTGCATTTAATTCTTCAAGTCAGTTCTTTCTAAAATAAACAATGACAGCAGCACAGACTGTTCAGTCATGTGTCAAACTGAAATATTCCTTCCACCCAGTTCACTCAGCTTCTCTCCCCTATAGGCAGAACATGCGTCATAGAATTACAGAACACAGAACAGCAACTTGCTTTTAATGAACATTTACAACTTGCAAGGTAGTGCACCGTCACATGACTCAGTGACACTGTAAACTACGTGAGTCACATGATTCGACACAAACTGTCCCCGCGTCACAAGGCGCACGCGTGGAGTCAAAACACGCAACACTATTAAAACTTACTTAGTATTTCTAGGTTCATGTGCAATGACTATGAAACCTTTGAATATTATGTGAAAATACATAATACAACTAACTCTTCCCACAGTTTATTTATTACACGAATTATATATTTGTTTTACTTGAATAATTCCAGTTCTCACTGATACTTACAATTAGAAAATAAAATTGTGACAGTTAACCTAATAAATATTACCACACCAAAAAAAAATCTTTTTTTCCCATGTGGACAGCAGTATCTCCAAGAACATGGAGGTGCCGTGAACTTTGCCTGTCAGTGAATCATGGCAGGGAAAAAAAAGAGTATATCGGCCAATGCAACAGGCTGATGCAAGAAAAAAAAAATGTAAGTATCGGCCTATCATTACTTCAGATAAATCATTCGCTGACATCAGTATGAGCTGGGCAGTGCCTCCAAAAGTGTAATCTTTTAGTAGCTGAATAAAACAGGAAATACACCAGTAAACAAAATAAAACAGGACATACAGCAATAAATAAAATAAAACAGGAAATACAGCAGTAAACAAAATAAAACTGAAGGTGGGGGTCTGGTTTCTGCTTCTCTGCCTTCCTGTTTCAGTGAGATGCCTCCCTATTGAAGTAAAAAATTTAGGCTGTTGCTATTGGTCCAAGCCTGGACCCATGTTGCTGCTAGCTATTTGGAGGGACCTGGCTTCAGGGAAGATGGCAGACAAGGGCGCCGCCAAAACTCTACTCCATACCAGAAGTCCAAACCGGAAGTCGGTCTTCTTCGTGTATCTTGTCGCTTATAAAGCACCCCGTTATCTCGGAACGTCCAGACAGTATACGAAGATACAAAGAGATAGAAAGTTAAGAGAAAGAGTGTTAATTATCCTCTATCTAAAAGTATATAGTGTAATCTATGATACAATTCTATGCTATCTACAAGTATAATGTATCGAAGAATTAGAGTTAGGAAGGCTGTTTCTCCGCTCAACTCGATGGTCCGAGCTAACGTTAGCTTAGCTAAAGGAAAATGTGCGACATCGCCACGTGCGTTTTCTGATAGCAGGACAGCGTGTAGTGAGAACGTGAGCGCTGAAGGAGAGGACATTATAGGCAAAAAGAAGCACATGTGGTGTTAACCTAATGATCTGTAAAGTTTTCTAGATATCAATGTTGTTTCACATCTCCGTTTTCAGATGCACCCCTCTATTTTAACCAAAGAATACAGTCTGGAGTGTACAGTCATGTCATCCTCTGAGTTTGGGTGTCCTCTCTGTCCCAAATTCATTACTTAAACTGACAGAGTGAGCCAGGGGCACCATGAAAACCATTCAGCAAATGCATTGCATTTCCAGGGTATGATGATTAAATATCTGTCTGAGATCATATAATTTTACACTTAACAGTAATGTTGAATGATAATGGGTTTTTGCATGTATAAACTTGCCATAATTTAATCAGTGTTATGTTAAGTTGCTCTGCTTTGAGGTCCGTGGATAAGCTTGACAAAGAAAGCAAGTAACTTTCAACAGATCCCCACTTGTAGCATTTTGTCGAGTTGTTTAACTATTTCAACTGAGGTAAAATACAATTGTATACTCTTTATAGGATGTTAAGTATTTTTTTCTACTCTCCCTTTTACAGAAAAAATTATCTGCAAATGCAATCTTTCCTGCTGACATGGAGGTCATTTCCATTGTCCATTAAAAGAAGGCATAACAATACATCTGACTATCATAAAAAATATGATGTGGTCCAACCCACGTCGGTGCCACCTTGTAAGCCACCATCACCAGAGACCCACCCTACATTAAAAGACCTTCAGGAGGACTGTACTGCATCACCATCAGTCAGTGTGGAACATTCATACTCACTTCCGCCTTCTGTGTCTGCACTGACTACAGACCACTCCTACTCACTCACAGCATCACCCAAGACCTCCACAGATTCTGGTCAGTCACCCCCAACTACAACCTACCACACATATAGCTCCAAAGGAAGAAGTCATTGTGGAACTGTCATCATCCCACGTGAAGTGCCCTCACTGCTCCATTGAACAGAATTTCCTTTTACACACACAAAGGAAACATGGCCAACCAAAAGATGTTACAGCCAAATCTCACTTGAAAAGCATATGTGTTGACCAGAATAATGACCTCTATCTAGTCAGAAAAACAGCATGTGGTTTCAGTGTCCCAGTACATGTGCAGCATAAGACATGAGGCTAGCAACATGTCACAAAATGTGAGATGGAGGACTGCCACCAGTATCACCTGCTTGCACAAAGGAGTGGCCCCTCTTACAGAATGTGCCACCATATTCGTTCGCTGGACTACTGCAGCACCACTGCCACTGAGGAGCCACTGCAACAAGGTGGAAGCATGCAAAAAGAGGCAACAAGAAGCAGAGGTAGCACATGTCCCTTTGTGCTGGTGGACCTTAGTGGCTCCAAAAATCATATTTCTCTTTTTATTTATGAACCAAAGCTATTCCATTACAGCACCTTAGGAAGAGTCACGGGGACACACAACATCAAAAAAAAAAAAAAAAAAAACACCTGGCATTGTCACTGTGCAAAGGCATGCATATCTTGCACCCACAAGTGCATTGCAAAGTGGCACCTTTTCCAAACCCGTAAGAACCTTTTCATGACTGCACCACCAACCAAAACACCACAAGTTACAATTCACCCCATCAGTACCCCTACTGCAGAGATAGAGAGAACTGTGAGGTATCTGTATGAGTGTAACAAAATACCTGCAACTCTCCCTGAAGAGGCCACAACTCAAAGAGCTCTGACACCCTTTACCCTTTTGTTTCAGAGCTTACACGATGATCTGATGAATGGAACAATCTTTTCCAATAGGATGTTCCTATGGCAGAACCCATCAACCTTAATTAATCTGAAACAGCATTTAAAACTGAGGGCCTGGAGCTTTAGTGACCAGACGGTAAATGAAAATGTCATCAGTTGTGTGTGTGTTTTCTCATAAATGTAACATATAAAAGATTAATTTATTGATTTGTACTTTTCTTTTCAATAGAGCTTTGAGCTACTGAGGGTCATTGAGGAGGTCACAGGTGTAGGAGCACAAATAGAGGGGAGATAAGACTCCTGGATTTTGTCTTCGATGTTATGCTTGCTTGGGAAATGAAAGGAAATTTTTGGGTTATTGTGGTCAATATTTTATTCCTTTGGAAAACATAAAAACAAAACAGTGCACTCTCTAGAGCACCACAAGGTATGATTGGATCATTTAACTGTTTTTCAGATGCTGATCAAAATCCTGGAAGAAGAACCCCCCACCCCCCGGAGATCATGATGGACAGTGGAAGCCTGATTTAACTATTGTTACTTTATTGTTCATTGTTTTGTTTATTCATTGTTTCATTTGTTCATCTCAATTGTTGTTCATACTTTTCCCCTGTTATTGATTGTATTTCTTTGTATGTTTGTTTTTCTATTTTGGAAGATTTGGAGATGGAACCCAATAAAACATTTATCACAAAAAAGAAAAGCCCAAGTCAAGTTCTTAATGTTGTCAGCATGATAATGTAATGTGTTTAACTGTATTCTGGAAATAAAATAGAATTTATAGAAAAGTGATAAGAAAATCTAATTATTGCATTCCCAGTTCTGTTGCTGTCACACTTGTCTGGGGCCACTGTGTTGCTCATGACGCCCCTCTCTCATCCCAGAAGATCCCTCATGGGTGAGGGAACGACCAGCAGGATTGAAATCATTTAGCTAAGCGTTTCTCCTATGCTTTTGAGCAAAGAATGTGTGGGAAGTCTGTACTGCATTTAATGAAGGAATCTTCTGGTGGGCAGGCTGGGCCATATACAGGAAAGGCAGGGAGAGCATGCCAGCTTCCTGCAAAAAGATCCTGCATAATATCTGGGCAATACAGTCTTTACACTGTATTACCACCAATGACTTACAATGCTGGCCTCCTTTTTTACACTCAACATTAATTACAATTCCATTAACCATGCTAATGTGAAGGTGATTATTTTTCAGTTCTAGCGTGAATAATGT
Source organism: Apogon hyalosoma (assembly GCA_037367295.1). Classification (NCBI taxonomy): domain Eukaryota; kingdom Metazoa; phylum Chordata; class Actinopteri; order Kurtiformes; family Apogonidae; genus Apogon; species Apogon hyalosoma. The sequence goes on along the minus strand of JAPQRP010057179.1, from coordinate 3,175 downwards.
GAGCCCCCCGCCACACACACACACACACACACACACACACACACACACAGTATTCGCATTGTTTAACATCTTGATATTAATTGTAAATTAATGAAACATTAACGTTATCACTTAGTAATTATTTTTGGCTTCTACTTGCTAACATCTCAGTTTACATACAGTATATAGTTGTGAAAAAATGTAGTCAATTAACTATTAAATTATGCAGTATGGAGCGGCAAATAATATACACAAAAGTAGACCAACTTCCGTTATAGATGCAAACATTGCTGATACTATTAACCTTGTGATTATTTTGGGTAAATACATTCACATTTGTAAGTGGAATGAAAGATCTCCCTCATTCACAGTATTCTTCTGTAAATTTGTCAATTATTTCAAATCCCTGAAAATTGTGGAAAAAAATAACAGTAAGGCTGATAAATTATACACATCTATTCCTCGATCCTTGCTTTTTTAAAGTCTTTGACCCTGGTTTTTGTTAATCCATTTTTGATTTTCAGTATGACTCCTCTTTATTGTATGTGTATATTTGGTTGCTGTAATATTTCCACCACTGACACTTGATTTTTATGTTGAATTGTTGCGTGAACAATCCCTGTCTTATTTTATATACTTTAAATAAAGTAAAAAAAAAAAAAAAAAACAAGACCAACTTCTGGTTTGGACTTGCAGTATGGAGCAGAGCTACGGCAGCGCTCTTGTCCACCATCTTCCCCGCAGACAGGTACTCTTGGCTATTTGTCCGGCACTTCCTGTATACATGCACAGTGAGCCGTTGCCTAGTGATACTTAAGTGCGCCTGGATGCCTAACCCTAACCCATTTTAGTGTGAAAGAATGCTGGCGCAGCTAGCACAGTGGCGTATGGTGCATGTAAACCGGAGCTAGTACGGACAAATAGCTGTGCGGCAGTATTCACAGGTCTGGACCAACAGACACTTAGAAAAATTTATGTTTGAGAAAGTATTTCACACATGTATGTGAATGCATTTCACATGCATGTGTGAATGGTAATTCTGAATAATGTCCCATACGGCCCCTCATTAGGGTTGGGAATCTCTGGCATGAAGCCGATTCAATATGTATCTAAATACACAGGTTATGATTCAATTCAGAAACAATATATTTTTAAGGCAGAGCGATTCGATACAGTTTAAGAGTGATACAGTGTGAAAACAATACTATAGTTAACATATGTTGATGTAGATTTTAATCTAAACTATAAATTTGTCATGTCTATAAGATGACATGCTTATAATATCTTAAACAGGTAAAATACCACATTTCCACAAGCACTGTCAAAAATAAACAACAACAAAATTGCATACCAATGTATTTATTTTTGAGACATGAACAAAAATGACTTGCTGAATGACCAACATTTTGTTGGATGGGATCAACAAGAAATCAATGAGAAAATAAAATGTATATTTATAAAAACACACTTTGTCTTCAGTCCATTTACTGCAGCCATAAATTAAAAGTGCAAATCCTTTCCAAAAATGACTAATATTCTATGGCTTAAATTGTCAAAAGTGGTAAATATTATTCCAGGAAGAGAGCAGCTCTAGAAAAAAAAGAACAATTAAACCTGCTAGTATTATCCTTTACCACTGGGTTTCAATGTGACGAAAAAGGTAATTTGGTTCAGTTTACAAACTCAGTGTGAAATTACTCAGATTGAAGGAAGGACCTTTCCAATTCAAAAGGTTCAGAACTGTGTGTTGAAGTGTGTGTGTGTGTATGTGTGCGCGCGTGCTGAAAATCTGTCGCTGGGAATCACCACTTCCACCAGTCAAGCTGGCGCTGGGCGTCGGTGCTCGTGCTGTTGTCTATTTATATCCATTGTGTTTTTTGCATGTTCTTTCGTCGACGTTGAGTCATATTGACGCTACTTGTCACCGTTAGCTTTGGGTTGTGAAGCTAATATTACGGAGCATGCGCGACAGCCGTTTCGTCAGCTCTCGCGTTATTTTAGAGATGAAAACTGTGAAGCCTCAGGCAATGACTCCTAGTCTCGCAATAGCCGATCCATAGTTCTACAATGGATTCATCTCAGGATTTGCGGCTGATCACTATTGATTGGGGACTCTGCTACTGACACAACTGTATCTCTCGCCTGTAAAACTGGCTATCCAGTCGTATCAGTTTATCATTCCCAATCCTATCCTTCATACACCTTAGACCATAGGATAATCTGAAAAGACATAACATAATCTGGCGTTTGCCATCCTTGGTCAGGAAGGGGGAAAATCGTGACAAAAACAGCCTGATTACCTTTAAGTGTGTACCCCGCTTAACGTCACTTTCACAAAAAACTACTGCATTCTGGGTAGTTGTTGACATTTTGAAGGGTAAAGTGGTAAACAAAGTTGTGTGTCAGAGATCGGATGAGAAAGTTAAGGATTGTTCCTTGTGTGATATCAAATAAAACTGACTTGTTATTTTTGAATCATATCTTTCCATGTGAACATACACTTCCAGGGGCTTTACTGCGAATGTGGGAACAGAAACAGAGTCATCACCGTTTACAGCTGATACACCGACTAGCCTTTCTTACCTTTGGTGTGACGACTGTTTGTACCATTCTCCAGTTGAAATGAGTAAAGATCCTGCACCAGCCACTGGAGAAGTGCTCATGAGCCTCAGGACATTTTTCATTTTTAAACTCTTGAAAAGTGTAAGCCCTTCTGCCGTAGACCATACAGTTAGTAATGTCCATGGAAGACATCGAAGGCAACAGTGCTGTTGGCTCTCCAGCTGTTTGGTTGGGGTTTTTTTTCAGGTTATATGGATGGATGTTGTTTATAGAGGCCAACTTAGCAAAGTACCGATCCATGACATCTTTGTTAAGTTTGTCTTGATACGGTATCCGTTCCTTCTTCTTTTTCCTCTCCGTTATTATACTTCCTTCCCTCTCTTCTCCGTTGATAAACAGTGTTTGTTCTTGTTCGCGTACCCACTAAAATGGTGCCGGTGCGCTTCTTCTTCTTCTTCTCCTTCTCCTTCTTCTTCTTTGGTTTGATTGGCGGGGCCGGCATTCAACTTAATGTGTGCATTACTGCCACCTATTGGACTGGAGTGTGGAACAGTAGTTAAGCAGGAAAAGAAAAGAAAAAAAGAAAAAAAATACTACTACTAAAAGAATGAAAACAAGATAACTAGCTAACACA